>CATIWK010453313.1:0-21722 GCA_949634005.1 Mallotus japonicus
ACTTAAATAGATAAAGATAATTAAGTAATTATATTTAAATAAGTATGAGCTATTCATGAAAAGTTCTAAAATAATGCTTATGTGAATGGTAGCTGATAAGCATCATAAAAGCAAGGCATCAAGTACATGTCTTTTTACCAATTGATCAAATTCTAAATGTTGGAGTGGATCCTAAAGAAACCCATTTCCTCATGAATTTATATAAAATTGGGATCATTTGGCTCAACTTTATTCCAATTTTACTAAGGAAGCAACCCCATTTTTCACCTTGAATTGGTCAAAATATTTAGAATTTCTTACCTTTCATAGAGGATTAGATCCAATAACTGAGTGTCTATGGCTAACTGATATTGCACACCATCATTTAGATATTGCAATTCTTTTTCTTGTAGCAGGTCGCATACTCAATTATCCATTAACCTAGCTATGTTAGGTTCTTTAACCATTGTTATAGCTCACCATATGTAATTTATGCCTCCTTATCCATATCTAGCCATTGACTATCATACACAATTGTTATTGCTTACATATCATATGTGCGCTTGGTGGATTTCTCATAGTTGGTATTGCTACTCATGCAGCCATTTTTATGGTAAAAGACTATGATCCAACTACTCAATACAACAGTTTATTAGATTGTGTCCCTAGGCATCACGATGCAATTATATCACGTCTTAATTGAATATAAATACTTTTTAAGCTTTCATAATTTTGGTTTATATATTCATGCATAATGATACAGTGCTATAGTGTGCTTTTCAGATATTGCTATATAATTATATAACATGTCTTTGCTCAATGGGTACAAAACAACCATGCTTTAGCGTGGAATAGCCCCTAGTGCAACAACAAGCACCAATTTGACTTGGAAGTTGTTGATTTAGTGGTACTAAACAGTAAGGTTGCTTTGTAATCGATTCCATTAGGAACAGTGGTTTTTATGGTACATCACATATATGCATTTACGGCTCATATGATATTATTGATCTTTTTGAAAGGAGTTTTATTTGCCTATAGCTCTCTCATTTGATACTAGATAAACCAAATCTTGGTTTTCAATTCCCTTGTGATGGACTTAAAACAGGGGGGAACATGTCAAGTATATGCTTAGGACCATGTCTTCTTAGGCCTTTTCTAGATGCATAATTCCATTTTGTTAATAATATTCTATTGCAATTGGAAAATGGAGTCAAATGTTTGGGGTGGAAAATGCAGTTAGATGTTTGGGGTAGTATAAGTGATTAAGGGGTAATAACTCATATAATGAGAGAAAACTTTGCACATAGTTCAATTACTATTAATGGGTAGCTCCATGATGTTTTTGGGGTGTAGACAACCCAAGTAATTCAATTTTATGGTTTTTCATAATTTGAATATGACTTTTTTTCCTAGATGCTCATTTTATATGTGCTTTAAGTTGAATATTTTTATTCGGTGGTTGTGGTTATTAGCAAGAACTTATTGAATCAATCATGAGGGCTTATAATAAATTAAAAGTTTCTCCTAGTTCTTAGTCTTGAGCTTGGAGCATCTACTATAGGTAGAAGATGGAGATCGAAACAAATAACTCTCTCAATCTAGAATAAAAAGAAAGAGTTTGGAGCATTAAACAGCTTGCATCTATAGAATATTTGGCACAACATAAATAATAAATAAATAGAAGTTAATATCATTTCAACTGTCATTCTAAATATTTTTGGCATTAGAATAGTCATTCTGCCCATTTTGTTAAAATAAACATGACGTATTCTATGAAAACTTGTTCCTTCTAAGAAAAAAATAACAGCGCCAATAATAAACCCATGTGATATTATTTGTAAAGTGGCTCCATTCAGCTCCATATCACATATAGAACAAATTCTTATAATTATGAAACCTATGAGATACAGAAGAATAGGCTATTATTTTTTTTACAATTTCATTGACCAGGAGATGTTGTAGTTATACATATTATTTGCATGATGCCTACCATTATCAACCTGAGAAAAAAGTTAAAATAAGCAAGAGGTAATAATTCCATCTTGATTCAAACTAACATATATGCCCCCATTTTTAATACGATTCCATTTAAAAGCATACAAGTACTATAATATGTTTCGCCATGGGTGTCTGGTAACCATATACGTAAAGGTATATAATCGACCATTTAACAGCAAAAGCAATAAAAAAATATTTTTAGTGTCAACGGATATAATTGATTAACTGAAATTCCAAAATTAAAATTTGGTTAATTTTTTTTTTTCTTTAACAAGGGGGAGGGGGGCGCCCACGAGGGTTGAACCCTCGTGGGGGGCTTCCTGCCTTTGGAACCATATAAAGTGATGCCCAAAGCTCCCATTAATGAAAAAAAAAAAATAGAACCTTCAACAGTGTACAAAACAAACTTTGTAGTTGAATGTAAATGCTCTTTTTGGAGCTTATGTGAACAATTGATAGACATTGTAACAACTATTCACTACGGACTACGGTTTAAAAAATATAACCAAACACCATTTTATCGCCAAATACCCTCTTAAACATGCTCTTAAATTTTTTAGTGTTCGCTACTCTATAATTTTTTTTTCCAGTTAAATACTTGAGTTGGCTAAAAAAAAATTAAAAGATATATTCAGTTTCTAAACTTTTAATTTTTTCCACTTTAGTGTTTTCAACCGTTTTCTTCAGTTAAATAAAAAGAAAATTTATTATTTCTTTGTTTTCCGTCTTGTCTATGTGACAAGTTTTTCTGTTCGTTTCTAATTGATTCTACTTCTGTCTCGCAACTCTTTTTGTTGTTTTTTGTTCCCTTCTCTTTTTTAATCATTCATTTGGTTTTCTTTCTTCGTGTCATTGTTTGTGGTTTCTCTGATGGAGAAAGATAAACAGGTTCCAGGTACTGATCTTGCACAGTATTACCAGCATATGTCCATTGTTGATCCTGTGGCTGATGTAGGTTTGGTGGTTGATGATAGTATTGTTCAACCCACTACTGGTTTGTTCAAGTACTGCCTTATGGGGAAGATCCCAACAACGCGTACTGTGAACTTTAATGCCCTGAAACAAACTCTTGCTGCTTTATGGTGTCCATCCCATAGTGTTTGTATCAAGGCAATGGACTCACATGTTTTCATGTTCCAGTTCTTTCATGAAGCCGATTATTCTCGGGTGGTTGCCAATGGCCCTTGGTCCTTTGAACAAAACATGATTCTTATGTTGTCGTTTGATGGTACTATGCTCTGGCAGGATTTGAATTTTCAGTTTATGGCTATGTGGCTTCAAGTCTATAATCTCCCTGTTGGTTTTCGCTCATATACGGTTCTTCAACTTATTGGTAATCATGTTGGCCAGTTTGTTGCTACTGATCCTAATAATTTCAGTAGCATTTGGAGGAATTTTTTACGCTTCCGTGTTCAGATTGACATCACTGCTCCACTTCAACGTGGCATGAAAATTCGATAAGCTTCCGGTGATTGGTGTTGGCTGGAGTTTAAGTATGAGTGGTTGGGTACTTTTTGCTTTGTTTGTGGTCACATTGGGCATTCTGAACGCTTTTGTAGTAATGTTTTTCCTTTACCAGTGTCTAATGCAAAGAAATCATTTGGAGGTTAGCTCAGGGCCCCTTTACGTCGCCCGCCAAATCAAATTGGTTCTAAATGGCTTCGTGACGATATGGGGGTTGTGGCGGAGTTTGATTCTATTCCGACAGTGGGGTCCAAAGTGCAGTTGCCTGAAAGGGGACATACGGTTGTTAGTAATGATTCTGGTACTGCTCCGGATGTAACCGTTTCTCAACCTTCTGATAACCATAATTTCCCTGTTTTCCAAACTGCTGTTCACTGTGGTCATCGTCATCCAGCTTCACACCGTGAAAAGGGGGAGAGTAGTTCAGTGTCATCGGTGGGCTTGGATTTGATGATTATGGATCATAAACGTAGGCGGGTTCACACAAGTATGGATGTACCAGTTTCACAGAGTGATATGCAAGTTGATAAGGGGTTGGGCAAGGCTTTACAGGTTGCCGACTCTCTTTCAAAAAATGGACCAGAGGCGAGCCCTGGACTCCAGGCCCGCCTAGGATTATGAGTACCTCGGCCTAGAATTGTCGTGGGCTGGCCAACCCACGAATAATTCGGGTGTTACGAGATTTGGCATCTTCCCAAAAGCTTAGTCTCATTTTCTAATGGAAACTCTGGCCGAAGCAGACAGATTAGAGGCTCTTAAGAAACAGTTGGGCTTCACTGGGCTTCATGTGGTAGATTATTAGGGCCATAGTGGTGGGCTTATGTTATATTGGAAAGAAAATGTCCAGGTATCTGTTTTGTCTTCTTCTATTAATTACATCGATGTTGAAGTGTGTTTGCCGCAGGTAGGTACATGGCGGCTGACTGGTTTTTATGGCATTCCCATTCGAAAATGTAAGAAAGAAACTTGGCAAATGATGCGTTATTTGGCTTCTCTGTCACCCCTTCAATGGTGCTTAATTGGTGATTTTAACAATATTGTTAGTACTTTGGAGAAGCGTGGAGGGGCTGTTTATCCGCCTTGGATGATTTTGGGGTTCCGGGATGCTATTCGTGATTGTAATCTCCTGGAGATTGGTATGTTGGGTTACCCTTTTACATAGGAACGTGGGAGAGGAACTTGTAGTTAGGTTGAGGAAAAGTTGGATCGGGGATTGGCATCTCCTTCATGGTTGGCTAAATTTGATAGTGCTATTATTCGGGTTCTTGAAAGTTCTTCCTCTGATCATTTACCTTTGTTTTTGGAGCTTCAGAAACAAGTGTATTTGCCCAGACCTGCTACTTTTCGTTTTGAAAATGCATGGTTTATGGAGGAGGCAGTTAGGGATTTGATTAAAGCTTCTTGGCTCCATGCTAGTACTTTGAGTTTCCAATAAAAGTTACTCTGCTGTCGGGACAGATTGCATGCTTGGAGTGTTAAGTTTCAACAGCGTTTCAAAGGTAGATTGAAGCTATGTAAAGATCATCTTCATCGTTATCGCCATGCTGCTTCTCCTCATGGTCTCCAATTGTTCCATTTTGCTCAACGAGAATATGAGAAAATTCTCCTTCAACAAGCGACTTATTGGCGACAAAGGGCAAAGCAACTCTGGTTGTGGAATGGTGACAATAATTCCCGATTTTTTCATTCTTTTGCTTCTTCTCGGAAGCGTTCTAATGTTGTGCACAGGCTCAAAGACCATACTGGCACTTGGTGCGAGGATACTCCTACTATCAGATCAATAATTCTATCCTACTTTAAGGACTTATTTAATACCCCAATTGCTCCCTCCTCTCTGATGTCTTTTCTTGTTCACCATAAAGTCTCCCGAAGTCAGAATGTTGAGTTGATGCAACCACTGACTGCTGAAGAGATTCATGCTGCTCTATTTAGTATGGATCCGAACAAGAGTCCGGGGCCAGATGGGTTCAATCCCGCCTTTTATCAGCGATGTTAGGATACGGTGGGGATGGATGTAGTTCAGTTATTTCAGAATTTTTTCATGACTGGTTCTCTTCCGGTAGGTATAAATGACACTAATGCTATATTGATTCCAAAGAAGCCTCATCCAGAACGTATGGCTGACTTATGCCCTATTGCATTATGCAATGTGGTGTGTCGGATTTTAGCCAAGACTCTTGCCAATCGACTTCGTCCTTTGATGTCTCCCTTAATTTCAGATAGCCAAAGTGCCTTTATTGCGGGTCATTCCATTATAGATAATATTTTGATTGCCTTTGAACTCAATCACTATATGAAACGGAAGAACTAAGGCAATGTTGGTTATGCAACGCTGAAAATTGATGTTTCAAAAGCCTATAACAGGCTCTCTTGGCAGTTTTTACAGCAGGCTATGTTACTTATGGGTTTTAATGAGGCATGGGTTCACCGAATCATGGTGTGTGTAACTACAGTCAGGTATTTAATTTTGCACAATGGTTCTGAAGCTGGATTGGTATCTCCTAGTCGTGGTCTTCGCCAGGGGGACCCTTTGTCCCCATTCTTATTCATTTTTTGTGGCCAATGTCTTAGTTATTCTTTGCAAGCTGCTGAAGCTTCAGGGTTACTTCATGGTTGTAAAATTTCTCAAACTGCCCCATCGATTAATCATTTGCTATTTGTAAATGATTGCTTCATTTTCTTTAAAGCTACTGCTCATAAAAGTCGTCATATTAAGCATTTGTTTGATCAATATGTTGATTGCTCTGCCCAAGTAGTTAATTATGCCAAATCTTCCATTTCATATAGCGCAAATGTTAACTCTACCTTGGGGACTGCTATTAATGGTGTTTTCCATATTCTGGAGGTCATTAATCATGGGAGATATTTGGGCTTGCCCTCTCTTGTTGGTTGGAATAAGAATGAGATTTTCATATTCATTAAAGATCGTGTATGGTAGCGAATTCAAAATTGGCATTGCAAAAATTTATCAAGAGCGGGTAAAGAAGTCCTTCTCAAAATTATTACACAGGCTATGCCTAATTATGTAATGAATGTGTTCTTGCTTCCTGTTAACCTTTGTGAGGAGTTAGAACGTATGATGAACAGTTATTGGTGGGGTCATGAGTATATGTCTCGTCGTGGTATTAGATGGTGTCGATGGGAAAGTAGTCTCTATAAGCCAAAGAAATTTGGAGGATTAGGTTTTAAACATCTGAGAGAATTTATTTTGGCTATGTTATCAAAACAATCTTGGAAGTTATTAACTGAATCAGATAGCCTGGTGGCTCGTTTATATAAGGGGCGATATTATCCAAGATCTTCATCCCTCGAAGCTCAGTTAGGCCATAATCCGAGTTTTGCTTGGCGTAGTCTGTATGCTACTCAAGGAATTCTTATGAAAGGAGCATGATGTCGGGTTGGTTCAGGTAGGGATATTTTGGTCTGGAAAGATCCATGGTTACCATATGAGGTGAATGGTTTTATTACTTCGGCTACTACAAGGGATGTTGATAACGTTGTTGTCTCTAGCTTGCTAACTGTTGATGGTACCTCATGGAATAGGGATTTTATTTATGATTTATTTAATGTTCGAGATCGAAGTTTGATTTTGAAGATTCCTATTAGCAATAGATTTGTCTCAGATTCATGGTACTATTTTTTTCTCTACCACTGGCTTATTCTCGTGCGAGGTTGTTATCGAAGCCTCTGCTGTGATTATTCATCCACTTCTTCGGCTTTCTAGAATGCTACATGGAAATTGCAAGTGCCTTCTAAAGTGCGTGTTTTCCTATGGCGTGTTGTGTCTGGATATTTACCAACCACTGATGCCCTCCTTTCACATCGGGTTGCGGTTGATAAGTCTTTGTGGTACTCATGCAGAATC
Organism: Mallotus japonicus; assembly: GCA_949634005.1. Taxonomy (NCBI): domain Eukaryota; kingdom Viridiplantae; phylum Streptophyta; class Magnoliopsida; order Malpighiales; family Euphorbiaceae; genus Mallotus; species Mallotus japonicus. The sequence goes on from CATIWK010453313.1 coordinate 7,307, forward strand.
CTGTTTGCATTTGTTTTATAACTGTTCTTTTGCCAAGGAAGTTTAGGTCCGTTCTTCCCTTCAGGTGCTTTGTCATCATCACTCATCTTTTCACTCTTGGGTTCAGTGTGTTTTTACTCGGTTACATAATGAGCAGAGGGTTTTATTTGCAATTATTTGTTGGAATTTATGGAACTGTCATAATAATATGGTGTGGCAACATGAGAAGTGGTCTATGCCTTCTCTCCTTAATCATTCCGGCCGATACTTGCATCAGTGGCATTGTGCTACCCGATTGCAATCTGACATACATGTGTTCCTTGTTAGTAGTTCTGAAGGTGATGTTATTTGGACTCATCTTCCGGATGGGTGGTTGAAGGTTAACCTTGATGCTGCTATTTCTTCATCCCAGCATCGCATTAGTACAGGCTGTCTAGTCCGCTCTTTAACTGGTGCTTTTGTAGCAGCTTTCTCAAAACCAACTCATGGCACTTATACCTCTTTTGATGCTGAAGCTTTGTCTTTACGAGAGGCTTTGAGTTGGCTTAAGTCATGTCATTATAATCGACTTGTTTTGGAAATGGACGCATTGCAGGTTGTTCAGACCATTCGAAATCCATCTACAACATCTTCTTTTAATATGTTACTTGCTGATTGTTGTGTGTTATTGTCTAATTTCTCTTGTATTCAAATTCGCTTTATTAGGAGGTCAGCGAATGAAGCAGCTCATGCTTTGGCTCGAGTTGCTCTTTCTTTGCCTGATTCTCAAGCTTGGGGAATTATCCCGGCTATGTTGATGTTTGTTGTAGCTCGAGAGAGCATTATCCCTTAATAGAAATTCCTTTACTTTCAAAAAATAAAAATAAAAATAAAATTTAAATGATATTTGGCAAAAAAAAAAAACACTAATTTAAGTAATGTATTCCCCAAAATACTTGAAAATCAACATAACCATCCTCCCTTTATATTACATTTTATTTTTTAAAAATAAATCAACTTAAACATTCAAGCCTGCTAGATATACTATTTTACAAGTCCAAATTTTACGTCTTGTTATGACCGATTTAAGACAACAAGAACAAATCCCGTCAATGGCATATATGCACCCTTTCCAAATTTCAGTTTTTATATTGTTCAATCAAGGCTCAAACTACCAGACTAGGCGGCTGTAAAGAAAGTGATGTCTCATAAATCCATTGATTCTAACATGACATGAACACCTACTTTTAACAAAGCCATATAATATAATATATGGACATTAATCCGCAGGAAATTAGTTAGCGATATCTCCTAAACTGCAATAGACCAAAAATATTAAATACAGCTCAGGTCAGGACCATATAGGCCTTTCTTTCTCCAAGGAGCCTTCTGTAGGTAGATCAAGAATGCTTAAAGAATGGAATAAAATTTGGACAACACTCAATGTTGAATGTGGTCCTGCTGTAAGCGCCTAAATTATATTATTCTTTTTTAGCTTAATTCCAAAATCTGTTACACCGGTGTGCAAGTTGCACAAGTTAGTCAAAGATTGATCTAAGAGGCGCTTCAGTCCTCAAAAAAGGAAACAACAAATTTTCTATCTCATGCAACAACAGTTTTCACTCACTCCACCTTTTTGGCAGAGTTGATGCTTTCGCTACTTTCTTGAGAAGATGCAGCAGTCTTGGATTCATCAAACTCCATCAACTGCACATGACATCAAAAGAGACCAGTGTTAATCGACCAAGATATTGTGACCACATATACCACTGTGTAAGACATCTGTTTTGTCCACATTACACTCTGCTATCAGAGATAATCTTGCAGCTGTATGAATATTGGTGCACAGAAGTTCCCTGCTACAGGGTTGAGTGGAAGATAATCTAATGGTTGAACATTTTTTCACACAATAAGCAAGCACTAATGGTATGATCAATTTGATGATAATTTCTTTCATTGCAATCTATATAATAGATATGCATCAATTCGCTTAGGTGTCTTCTACAGTGTTATTTATTTTCCCTCTTGATTTTTTTTTTTTTGGTCATTTCAATATCTTGTTTTTCATTTTCACATAAAATAAAGCAACAAGTTTTAAAATTAAGAGAAACTAATTGTACAACAATCTAGGAATAAAAAGAGATCAAGAACTTACTGGTTTAACTTCACCATTACATATAACATGAACTGCTAAGAATCCTATTACAGCAGGTACGATATAAAGAAGTGCAGGCTGAAAGACAGTAAGAAACACAGCAGTTAACTTCAAAAAGTGAAATACTGCAAAACCTGGCAAAATGGCAAGATACTCTTGGCATGCATTGCAGGGAACAACAAGAACAAAGGGTGCGTAAAGTAACCTGTGCAGCTTGGAACCAGTTCATGACGACAATAGTGAGGACCAAACCAGCTGTGTATCCCAGAAAAGCACTCTTAAAATACTGGCCTTCTTTTCCTCTAGAAACATCAAATCTCAATGCCAGAGCGACAAAAATACCTGAAAAGTTAAAAAAAAACTTCATTTCATTAAGCCTCATTCAAACTGTATGAGGATGTAGTGGTACAAAATATTCCTCAATGGCAAACTCAAGATTAGCCCTAGAGCAGAAATGTAGGCATTAACTGCATAGTGTAATCAATTTGACAAATTATTCTAACTCACCATGTTGAAGGAAAATGCAGCAACACCAAACAGATGCCACTTTCTTTCTAATAACAAACTTTTAGAGACTTCTCCCACTAGCATATATAGGTAAACAGAACAGTCTACAGATTTTAAAAGAAAAAAAAAAAGCACATTCGAAAATCTTTTATCAGCAGCCTTCTTTTCCACTCCAAATGTCAATAGAGTTTTAAGAAAACCAAAGACAAAAGAGGTAATCACCACCACCCCCAATCAAGTGCGGCTAGAGAGTGAACATTTCTATACTTGTTTTGAAGGCAATAAAACATAGAAATTAACATTTAAAAAAATATTTATATATCTATATATATATAAACAAAAACTCCAAGAAACATGAAAAAGTAAGGTTCATAAATACTTTAGGAAATATTTGCATCACACCTTGAAAGTGTCAAGGCAGCAACAGACATTAAAACTTGCTAATTTCACACAATTTAACATTAAAAGCCGTTAAAAACAAAATTATAGACACCAAATGGCAGATAGATTAACCTGAAATTTTAACTTACCAGGAATAACAATGTCACCAAGCCCAAGCATGGAAAATGGCCGTTTAACATCTGCTGTTGGGAACAAAAGCTACAAAAGAATCAAGTGGTCGTCCAATTAGAATATTTCAATAAAACAAATATCAGCGTGAAATATATTGCATAGAAACATCTAAACAATGTTAAGTGAACAGTCCATTAAGGTTGAAAACTAACCTTTATAGGAGCATCAAAAGATTTCGCGACACTGACCATAACAGGAGTGAAGAAAACCCAGAAAATATCATACACAAAAAGCCCAGCCTATAAAAAGAGTAAAAAGAGTGCCATAAGAAATTGTTGCACACCTGAATAAGAAATGCTCAGAAGCAAAAGGCATAAGACGTGCATGCCATTTATTTACTAAACATCCGAATCGGATATAAATGATCCCACAAGCATTAGTTTGCAAAATGACCAAAGTAAAAAGCCAAAGTAATCAGGTCAATATAAAACAAGATAGCATTTTTTTTTTTTTTTTTTTAAGGGAAGGCATAAAAAAAATCCCTCAGCATTTCTCAAAAGAGTAACCAGCAACAACGAGATAAACTAAGTCAACGTTTTGCAGTTCATGCAAAGGTGATAAAGTCATAGAAATAGTCATCAATAAATAAAGACAGCAGTGCCATTAGTCACAGTGATGGCAAATGGTACAACTAACATGAAGTATTAAGTGGCGATATGGCAAAAGAGAGTACTGAATATGATGCTACATTTTATGGTTATCATTGAGATGGCAATAATCTTGTGATAGAGTGCATTGTAGTAGTGATGGTAGCATTGATGACGGTAAGAGGGACAAAATAAAGAGGCTAGAGAAATGAATTAGTGTACTTATGAAACAAGATACATGATAATGCTCCTAAAAAAATTTTCAATTAGTTTCAACAAAAAAATGATTCCCTTGTTAAGATGAATCAGCATAATCATGTGTGATTATATGCATGACCTTGCCCACAAATCTTTCAACATATAAATTATTTCCTTGCCACAATTTGTTTGCAAGGAAAGAATCTTGTATGCATATATATAGCCAGCAAAGTCTTTACATACAAGAAGTGAAGCTTATGCTGACTTTGTTATATGTTTTATTGACTTTAATCCTAAGATGAAATATCTTTTTCTTTAAAAAATTTTATGTATGAAAAAAAATTACTGCCAGAACGTTACATCTCAAGTATATGAAAACCCTTTTGTCATCAAGATCATCTTAAGACTGAGATTTAACAAATGTTAATTCTTCCAGGAATAGCAAGATACCATAATAAACGGAGGAATATGGGGAAAAAAAAAAAACTAGTCAATATATTATAAAACATTTGATTGTCACATGATAAGCATTCACAAATTAAAAAAACAAAAAGCACAAGCTTACCAAGAGAATTGCACCAGTCTTAAAAGAACCAAGGGAAAGCATTTCAATTCCCTGCCAAAATAAAAAAAAAAATCTTCAATCTCAGGCATGTAAACTTATAATCATTTTGACCTCAAAACATACAAATGAAAAGGCTTGCAATTCGCCAAAATAAAAAGTCTCAGGAATACTCTCTTCAACAGTCAACACCTTTAGAGGCTGTTTACTAATGGAAAACAAGAGATGTTCTCCAGAAATATTTTCTATTGAAAATGGAAAATAGAGTTTTATGTCTAAATGATATAATTTTCTAAAGAAAACAGTTTTCTAAAGAAAACAGTTTTCTTGTTTTTGAGAATTTCAATAAAATTTGGAAGCATAATTTATATTGTTTCCCATTGTTTGATTTTGAAGGAAAAAAGGTGTTTTGTAAGGGAAAACATGGAGAGAATTTTTTTTTTTTACATAATAGGACCACAAATTGAATCCTAATCAACCACTTATATCCTTATTTATTTTTTTCAAATTATTTTCAACATTTCTTTGTTAGTAAAATTCAAAACTTAACAGTAATTTCATATATAATATAAAATTATATAAGAATCATTTTATTAAACTAATATTAAAAAAAATATTGTCTTATAATAAATTAATATAATTTTTTAATTGGAAAACAGTTTTCAAAATTTTAAAAATGAACACAATATTCTAAATTTTCTTTATTTTTCAATGGAAATTATTTTCTAAGAAAACTAGAGTCAGAAAACAAAAAACTATTCTCTACAAATAAACAACCCTCAGAATTTCATATGCGTATGCATAAAGATTGAATTTACAATGTATGAATACAAAAATCTACAAAAGAACCTGCTATTAAAGATAAAGTACTCAATAAAATTCCTAAAACCATGCAGTAGCATTCAAAAACTATGGAGAAAGGAAGCGACCAACCAAATAGACTCATAAGAGCTTTGCAATAACAACATATTTGCTGAAAGAATGAAAAAGAGAACCATTAAGCAATACCATGTTATGTTCCTATATGGTTAATTGAGGCAACCTTTACGCATGAAAAATGAAGGTGATATAAAAACTGATATTCCAGCAATAATACCCTATATTGAGATTATTTGCAGCAAAATGCTAGAGCAAAAAATACTAATTGATTATTGATGTATATGGTAAAAAGATACATAAGGGAAAAAAAGGATAATAGCACAATCAAATCCCACCATCAAAAGAGACACAAACAGGAAAACAAGACAATTGTGCAAAGACAGATATTTTTCAAATGAAGCCACACCTGAATACAGAAAGCCAGGCCCAAGATATTGTTGGCGAGCCAATGCTTCTGGGAAGCATACCATGCACAAAAGAATGTTCCAGGAATTGAAGCAACAATCTGAGATCTGGTGAACTCAATCTCCAAAGCTGTGTAAGAAAGGTGTAAGGAAAAACATAATTCTGCATAATACAATCAAGATGTCAACTGGATCAAATAAAAGCCCAGAGTGGAAGCCTGATGCAAAATCTTTGACATATAGATAGCACTTCTAACATGAAAAAAACCACTAGTGCCATCAGAAGAAAAGCATATAACTAAATAAGCATCCATTTCAAAAACTAGTCAAACTCATGCCAACTGAATTCATCGACAGAGACACTTGGTAAAAACAGCTCCATTTACTCCAACTCTTTTACATTAAATTGTGTTTCTCAAACATCAAAAAACAGAATAAAGGTACTTGGGCATGATCTTACACAAAGAAAAACCATAAAAATTAGAACCATTGTAGTACTGCACTTCAGTAAAAATGGCAGAAAAAAAAAAAACTAACTTTCCGTCCTACAAAAAGCAAAACTATAATGCAGGACATAAATAATCTTAAAAGTATTACGTACAACGAAAATATGGAAAATGCCAGGCGATAACATCATCATTCCAATGCTTTGGTAAGAATCGCTTAATTGCTGGTAATAATGTTGCCCTGCAGAAAGTGAAACAACAAAAAATCAGAAAATTACATAAAAGGAAAAATAAAATCAATTGAGCTGTGTATGTGTTCAATATAATAACTCATACGGAAAGAACATACGATAGAGCGATTATTCCAAGCACGAAAAAGTAGCATGTTAAAACAGCATTAACCAAGTCTTTTGAAAGAAACTTGAAGAGTAAGAATAATGATAATAGCATTGCACTCCCAACAAATGGAAAGCGCATTGCATGTTCATTAGACATTGTCTCCTGCAAGATTAAACATAGAAAATTACCAGTAAGCCTGAGTCAGAACAATTGAAAAAACAAGAGAAAATCAACTATAATATTTGCTATGCTTACTGCAGGTGGGGTTGGCTTAACAGATCGGTAGCACCCAACATAGACTGTCAGGCATGCAGTCAAGATGACATTTAAGTTTGGATCTACCTTCACAACAAGTGGTGCCAATGTTAAACCTGCATTTATGATCATGAACACAGTAATTATTAAAAATGAACAGATAAAGTAATAATCAAAGGCAGCCAAGTTCAAAAATTCAGTAGGAGAGCATAAGGTGTGATACATCATCTTTATGAAACACAGACATATCATACAAAAAGCCACATTGTCAACACAGTGTTTATTAAGCTAAAATTCTCATTTTTTGTAATTAAAAAAAAAATCATCATCTAGCAGTTATTCTAGGAATAATGGCCCTCTCCTGAAACCAAAAGTGTGAGACTGAACTCTACATAACCACATTGCCAATCTCCTTTCACCTATATTTTTCACATCAAACTTCTAGGGGCATAAAAATGAAAACTTTGAAAAATAGTAACTTTTATAGATTGCAATGATTGTTCCGGACAGTATTGACAACTATATATCACTGGAAAGCAAACAAAAAGAGAAAAAAGGGAAACCCACATGGATGTACAATTACAAATGTAGTAGCATGAATTTCCATATACCAAGAATTTTTGTTCTATGCAGATGCAAGCAATAAAACAAATTTATCTGCATACAAAATTGTCAGCATATAGGCAATCTCATCTTAAATATCTGTTGCTGCCAAATCAAGAGCAAATTGTCCCACGATTGAAATATTCATACCCAATACGTAAAATGAAACTCAAAAAACTCAGTCTGAGACTAGTAGCATCTTTACAAAATCCATTTTCTCCAGTCTTTTCATTATTTAAGGCTCCATTTGTTTGCGGAAAATATTCTTCCGGAAAATATTTTTCCTTATTTTCCAGTGTTTGAATTACCTAGGGAAAATAAGTCAAAGGAAAATAATGTACCAGTCAAAGGAAAATTACTTCAAAACAAGGGAAAATGTTTTCCCATTTCAAGAATGGGAAAACATTTTCCAATATCATTTCTAATGTCTTATTTCCTCTTTTATTGCTTTCCCTTTTATTTTTCAATATATTCTCTCCTCATTTATTGTCTTTTTTTGTGTTGCAACCAAAAATAGAAAAATATTTTGTTTGAAAAATATTTTTTTGGAAAATATTTTCTAGAGAAAATATTTTCCACAAACAAACGGAGCCTAAGTCTCACCAAAAGTTGTTGCCAAAGAAAAAAGCTATAACTGATAGATTGTGTATTTGTTCCCAACAACTAAACAATAAGACTTACTGCCCGTGACCAACCTATCCTCATTCTAAACCCTACCTTAACCCCTCCTACATTATAAGAAACATACAAAATTCAGCATATCAAGTCGCAGCAGGGAACATTTGACTGACAAAAACAATACAAAATTTTCACTACATTAAATTAATTAATATATAACCAACACAGAAGAAACATCAACTAACATGCAAAAGAAGAACAATTACCTGCTAAAGCAATATTGGCAAGACGTTCACTGTTCTTCATTTTTCTTCAATCAAAATTCAAAATTGAACAAATAATATTATATCAGAAGCCCTAATTTCTCCAACTATCAACTCCAAAACTTTCCAATTTAAGCGATCAAACAGCCTTCAACTGCACATAAAACAAAATAATACAAATATAAGAATTCAATATATGCACGTAAAACTCATACGTTATCAAAATTAAGATCAATTACACTCTCTTTTCTTAACAGTTTCTGCATAAAGTTCCGATATTTCACTAAAAAAAACCTAAAGATTCAATTTTCCCTATAAATATATATATAACAAAAAGGAAACAATCACAATTTTCTCGGCGACCAAACAGCAATTAGAGAGAAAAAAAAAAGCGACATTTACCCTTTCTCTCCCTCTCTGAATGTTCACGGCAAAAACAGATCGCGAGACAAAGAAAGAAAGAAAAAAAGAAAGAGATTTTTCAGATTTGAGATTTTTTTTTGGTATTTGAAAGAGAGAGAGAGAGAGAGAGTTTTAACCCAAAAGAGAAGGTCAGCTTTTTCGCGAGTAAAAAACTTTTAATGGTGAAGTTGATTGCACCCGTACGTGTAGGTCATGTAACGTTAGATCACTGCCAATTATGTTAGACAATCTTGCAGAAACAAAACACCTATAGAAATTAGTTTACACGTGGTTTAATATTACTGGGCGTTGATTGTGACATTAGATAATCAGCTGTAAAGGAAAATATTATCCATATCATTAATTCGGTACGTTAATGACATTCCAAAATGCACCGCTCCCGTCATAGAAAATTTATTTCCACGTCTAATGATGTTTTTACGCCAATTAAATTTTGCCATCTCAGCAATTAATTTTTCTTGCAGATATACACAACAATACAGTATTTACTATGACCAAAAAAAAAAAAATACAGTATTTACTAGGACAATTACATAATCAGTCCTATAAGTTTTTAAATTTTAATCATTAAATCATAAAAGAAAATTTATTAAAAATCGATTTTTTTTAAATTGAAAATTATTACCATTATTTCTAATCTATTATTTCTAACGGAATATTTTATTTTCTCTTCACACCTCAGTTTCCACATCATCCGATTGTTTTTATTACATCATTTATTTTTACAATTTCTTCTTCTTCTTTTTTTTTATTGATTTTCTTCTTCTTCAAATTATATTCCAAGAAATTTTTTTATCCAATCTATATAGCAAGACGTACATGAAATTTCGCAAAACTTGATCTCCAAATAAAATGTAATTATAAAATTAAATTTAACTGCCAAAATCATTTCAAAATCCAAAAAAAAAAAATAAATCAAACTAAAATTAATTTAAATGTAAAAAATTAAAAGTTCACTCAATAACTAATTCTCTAGTAAAAGGTAACACCTCTATGTATTTCAGATTTTTATATCTAGATCATCTTTTTCTCTTCTTGACATGCTATAATGGCAGCCTATATTACATGCACTTCTTTTTGGTTAACACCACTACCATCGATATTATTGTCTCTTGTTATTAATATCGTTGTGGTCCCTCAAATTATAGATCCATCTACTTTTTTTTTATTTATTAAAATTACTCTCCCAAAAAATAACATTAAGCTACAAATAAAAAGTAATAGTTGCTGAATTTTTATGTTTTTTATTCAATATGAGATTTGAAAATTGAATATGAAGGAAGTTGTTTGAATCAAATGTTGATGATAGCAAATGATGCATATAATGCATTTTGAGAGAAAAAACATCTTCTTTAAATTCTATAATTTTTTATTTTTTAATTTTCTTACATCTCATACTTTTTATTTTTAACAAATTAAGTAAAACTTTATAAAATAACATTAGTGAAATGGGCGCTTAAAATTATTTTAAAAATGAACACACACATACCAAACAATAAACTAATTTCACACTAACTCTATACAGTCCGGTAGTGAAGTTGAGGAGGAGCAACCTCATAGTTCTTGCTATATATATAACCAAACAAATAAAAAAACACAAATTTTACATTAATTTTATACAGTTCATACTAGGGCTGATCATGGGTTTGAACAATCCAGATAATGCAAATTCTCTGGACCCAGACTCAAAAATTTAAATATCCACTCCGAATTGCTCCAAAATTTTAAAGCGATTCGAAATGGAGATTCGAAGCAAATGGAGAATCCAAATCAATTCGAAGTAAAACCAAAATTCAAAGATCATAATAATTATTCATTATCCAAAAAATCCATACTTAAACGATTAAAAATTCTAAAATCTATCATAAAACCACATAACATATCTAATATCAAATTTTAAAAAATAATAATAATTTGAAATTAAAAAATTATCGGTTAGAAAAAGTAGAAAATAAAGCTATCATAAAACTCATAAAATCGTAGCACAAGCATTCAAATTCCAATCCATGAAATCTTAATTATATAAATTTTGATTACATAAATTAAATTAATAATCATAGTAATATTAGTCTTTCTTTCTCTCTCCTTCTTTGTTTATCTTTTTTCTCTCTACAAAACTTCTTACAGCAATAGTGGTATGGCCAAAACCACCTTTTTTTTCTTTCTTTTCTTTACTTTTTGTTTGTATATTATAGATCTATGTTGGATCTATAATATGTTGTTAATGGTGCCTCCTTTCAAGTGAGGTTTTAGTAGATAAATAATTTTCTTGATCTTTTTGGTTTTTTGGTGATTTGATATATCAATGGTATTTAATTCTTGATCTATTTCTATGGGTTTTGATAGATATAAACTTTTCTAATGCTGCTTTGATGGTTACAATGAGTTGATTGTGTTCTCGTTGATGCGATCAGTTGATTGTGTTCTCGTTGATGCGATCAATTGATCCCTCCGTGAGATCTGTACCTCTGTAGTGTAAATGGATTTCACTCAAAAGAGCAGTCTTAAAGTCCATGGTTGACGAGATTGATTTACTTGTTTAATTATGTTAATCAGTTCTTGTAATTCTTTGTAATTTATTAGTACTGTATTTTCTTTAGTAAGTCAATCATTGTATGTAACCTTGATCAAATTTTAATGAAATATCAATTTCAGTTGTTCAAAAAAATTAAATTAATAATCAAAAACACCAAAAGTATTAAAAGTCATTCAAATAACAATTCCTACAAGTAAAAATCATAAGCACATATAATTCTTCAATAGAAATTAAATGGTGGACAATAGAAACTCAAATAGGTTTCATCTTCAAGTGGAGTAAAAATGAGAGAAAACAATGCACTTTAATTCTTGCAATAACATAAAACACAAAGAAGAACCAACATTAATTATAAAATATATTAATATTAACACAGTGACTTGAATAGTAAGCAAAAAACATGACCTGTACACGTATAATTCTGATTTTCAGAAGTTCATAAGTTAAAAAGTATAACAAAATTCAAGAGTTAAAAAAAAAAATTTTGATTTTTGTATTCTGAATTTTCAAACAAAATTTTAGCAAAAAAATTATAAAATCACAAGAAATTTATGTAGTGAATACTTAAATTGATTAGAATTTTCTACTTTACAATTGCTAAGATGCCCTTGACAAAATATTCTCCACCATTTCAGGGTCTTGAGTAATCTCTAATATAAGTAAAAAAAATTGCAAAGCATTAGAGTTTATTCATTTTCAATTTCATGTAAATAAGTAAGTAAAAGTTATATAAAATATAACCAAGTACTACATTCGATACACAAAACTTTCAAGTTCTTTCAATGTTTCTTCAATTTGGATAGGTTTGCTAGTACTTCTCAACCAATTTTAGCAGCATATAAGAATCTCAGCTGTAGTAGGAATTAAAGAACTCCTAAATCGGTCTAGTGTCCTACCCTCAGTGTAAATGCAAATTTAGATGCCATCATTAATTATTAAATAGTTAAAACATCTTTAGCAACTTTTGACAAAATTGGATATCTAACAGTATTAATTTTTCACCATCCTAATATCAAATTCATGAGTAAATCTTTGAGCAAAGTCCACCAAATACCTATCTAACTCCCCTTTGGCAGCCAATTACTTCTCACTCTCTAATTGTAAAAAATAACCATCGATCTCTTCTTTTATTATGTCATCCTCATCATGTTGAGGAGAAGAATTTGCCACTTTACCCAATTTCTCTTCTTCATTTGAATTCTTATATTCCTCCATCAATACTTGCAAGGCATTTATTATCCTATCTACCAATTCTTTTACATCATTCTCACTATAGTAGTGTATTTAACCCTTAAATAATTCAATTTATATCTAGGGTCTAATACCACAGCAATAAAAGCATCATATTAAACTTGTTAAGTGAACCTTAATATTTGTTAAAATTTTCTCTCATTTTCTTTCCCATTTCAGCCAAAGAAGAATCGTTGCTTTTTTTTAAAAGTTTGTAAGTCTTTCAAAATTTTCATTATCTTAGGAAAACAAACATTAGAAGTACAATACAATGAACCAGACACTTTACAAGTGACATCATAAAAACCGTTTAAGAAACCTAGTAAGGTTCCTTGCATTACACCAATCTTGTTCACTAGGCAATTCATCCCCAAATTCAATTATAAATTTATTATCTACATCTTCCAATCTATCAAAAATCTTTTGATAACTTGTAGCAACTTTTAACATCAAATATATAGAATTCCATATGGTTGGACAATCTAATTGTAAAGATGATCTACATTTAGTGTTTGTTAACTCACAACATTTTTTGAACAAATCTAACCTTTGTGGACTTCCCTTAACATACTTGACGACTTCTCTAATTTTTTAATAAAACCATGAGCGAATTTAAGACCATCTTTAATAATTAATTACAAGTTATGAGCAAAACTCTTATATGAAAAGCATCTCCACCCATGACAAAAGCATTTTTTTAATAGTTGAACTACAGTATCATTAGATGATGCATTATCAACAACGATACATATAACATTAATCAATCCCCACTCATCCATGCAAAGGTCAACAACATTCCCAATATTAATGCCCTTATGACTCTTAACAATACAAAAATTCGAAATCTTTTTGTGTATATTCCATTGAGAATCAATGAAGTGAGTAGTCAAATATAAATAACACATATTCTGAATACTTGTCCAAGTGTCTATTGTTAATGAGACCTTTTTGACATTAAGATGAAAGTAAAGCATACAATTTTTTCTTCTCTTCAATATATAAAGAAAAACAATCCCTCGCTATATGAATCTAGATGGAATTTTAAATTGAGGAATGCCTATTTATTCCTTAAACCCTTCCCCTTCAAAAAATCTAAAAGATAGCTCATCTTTTATAATTATCTTCACCATAGCATTTTTAGTAGCTTCTTGATTAAATTTCTAACAAGTTAATTTAGAATTTTCAGACTCACTTGCACCTTGAAAATTCAAAATTTTTTGGGATTTATTTGATTTATTATCACTACAAAAAAAAATTTGAATTTTAGTGACGGAAATTTGTGATGAAAATTTTTATCACAAAATTTGGATAAATTATTGACGGAATAGTGACTAAAATTAGAATTAGTGACCAATATTTGTGATGAAATTAGAATTAGAATTACTTTCATTTCAATGTCAAAGGGTCTCATTAACAACAAACATTTGGACAAGTATTCAGAATATGTGTTACTTATATTTGACTACTCACTTCATTAATTCTCATTGGAATATACATAATAGGATTCTGAATTTTTGTATTGTTAAGAGTCATAAGGGCATTAATATTGGGAATGTTATTGACCTTTGCATGGATGAGTGGTGTAGACGATAGGGTTTAGCGCACGCCCAAGTTTCTTGCAATCGCGACACTGTTTAAGCTCAGGGCTTTAGGGAACACACTACTATATCACATAGACATAGTCTGGAGATGATGGAGTCGCCACCCAGGGTAATAACTAGGACAAAATAGGAGGTGGCACTCGATTCTCTAAAAGAAAGCTAGCACCACAACCAGGAAATTCTAGATTTGGAATACTAACTTCTCTTAGTCTCGTGTTCTTTTAGAATTATCTTGTTAATTATTATTTTATCCTCTATTTACATGCAATTTCATTAAAC
>CATIWK010453678.1:0-11267 GCA_949634005.1 Mallotus japonicus
CAAAATTTTCTTGTGGGCCCCACAAAAATAAAATTTTTGCAAATTTAATTTTATGGAGTCCACAAGATTATTAGACTGCCTAATTGGATGCTTACATGGCGAATATACAAAAAATATACTTATTTAGGCTGTCCCGTATGCTAAATTTGATCGGAAATCGTTAAGGGACTATGATCTGAAACAAAATAGAAATTAAGGGACCGAAAAGAAAAAAATTGAAAATCTGGTACCATTTTTAAACATGGATCAAAATTATGGTACCGTTTGTGCAATAAAACCCAATAAAATCCCTTTACAAACACCAGCATCTCAACAACAAATGCAAAAAGAAATGTAATGTGAAACCAGAAATTAAGCAACTATTTTTCTGTCATTCTTCACTTTCCAATTCAAGGGAGTTACTTGGAATAAGCTCTTCTGTCATTGTCATATTCAGTTGGATTGACTTTAGACAAAGATGCCCATGCATGGAAAATTTCCAAAAAAAATAATAAAATAACCAATGTATTTAAAAAAAAATGCACACATGAATTCTACAACCTATATTTACTTCTAAAGCCAACCAATAAGCTTGCGATTTTGCATATTTTTCATTTGAAAAATTATCCGAAGCATAGTGATAATACATAATTTATAGACATCTTTCAGCAAACGAAATGAAAACGACATTGAGATAGGGATAGACATACAAGGAACACAACAATTACAATCAAACGAAACAAAAGAAATTATTATTTTTTATTTGATGTCCAGGTACCTAATAGTATCAAGAGTTTTGACTATTTTGAATTCCAGTCAGGTGGACTTATAAGGAGAAAAACTCTCCCAACACCTTTTTTCTCTTTACATAAGACTAAAACTAAGATTTTAAGAAATCCAAATTTCTTATTACTTAAACCAAAAAATGTTGATTTTTAGGTGGTCTAAATTTTCTAAACTCTATTTTAATTGGTCATTAAAAAATTTTACAAATACCTGCAATGTGTTAGCCATTGTTGATCATTCTCTAAGGTTCCACTCAAGAACGCCAAAATTAAATGGTGGGACACTGAAACAAATGGAAGATGCTAACAAAGACTATCTTCTTAATGTTATTGATGTTCCGGGCGTTTACCGAGTCTAAAGCCCCCTTTCAAGTTTTTTTTTTTTAAATTAAAAAACAACCTAATTTAATTATGATTAATTTAAATTTATTAAACTATTTTTATAAGATAAAAAAATTTAGTAGATAATATTTTGAAAGAGAATATTGTCAAGTTGGAGTAAATTAAAAATTAACAATAAAAATAATTATTAGCACGTGAAAAATAGGCAATAAAATAGTGAACCAATAAATATTTTTTATTAAAATATTTTACTATTACAAAAATAAAACAAGTTATTTTCACTCAACACTTTATTACAACACTCACACTACCACACTCATATTTTTCTCTACTACACACACCTCACTTTGTATCACTCATGGCACACTCACTCACAGCACACACACTCATAATTGTTCTCACTTATTTTTCACTCACTTGATACCACACTTTTTACAAACTATGAGGTGCAATATTTATAATGTTTCTCTTACTAAAAATTTCAATGGTTATAATTCATTATAAATATAAACCATTGTTTTTTATAGTAAACGTTATTTAAAGAAAAACTAAAAATATATTTCGAGTTTGTTATTCCAATATTATTAGTAATTATTTCAACACTTCCCCTCATTACTAATATTCTTAATCCCTTTTCTTAGAGTCATGTAGAATTCTTTACAAAAATTTTCTAATTTTTCACTATTAAGTCCTTTAGTGAAAATATTTGCCAGTTGTTTTTTTGTCTTCACCTAAATTACCTTGATCTCCCTTGTTAAGGCTTTTTCATGAATAAAATGATATTACACCTCCACATGTTTTGTTCTAGCATGAAACACTGGGTTCTCAATTAAACAAATAGATAATTGATTATCACAGTATATTGGTACTGGATAATTAACTAATTGATGTAAATTCTCCAACAACTGTACTAACCACTTACTTTCATGAGCTACCATCATTGTTGCACAATACTCAGCATCTATTGTTGAGAGTGACACTGTTGGTTGTCTTTTGCTACACCAAGTAACAACTCCAGAACCCAAACTAAATGCATAACCAGTGGTCGATCTCCGCGTATCATAATCACTAGCATAATCAGCATCGCAATATCCTTCCAATTTGCAAGTCATTTTACTTTTATAAAATAATTTGATCAAGTATTCCTTTGAGGTACCTCAAAATTCTCCGAGCTACTTCCAAGTGAGGCCTTTTCGGAGTTTGCATGAACCGGCTGACTACTCTAACTGCAAATGCAATATCTGGCCTTGTCAATGTCAGATAGATCAAACTACCAACTATCTGTCGATACATTATTGAATCTTCCAAATCTTTGCCTTCTGTAATGCTCAATTTGGAGTTCACCTCTATTGGAAGAGAAAGAGGTTTGCAGTTAAGCATTTCATACTTTTGGAGAACACTTCTTGCATATTTCCCTTAACACAAGAATAATCCTTCTTTTATGTGCTCCACTTCCAATCCAAGAAAGTGATTCAGCTCCTCAAGTTCTTTCATTTGAAACTGAACTGATAGATTTTTCTTGGTCTGGTGGATGTCATTAACATTGTCTCCAGTAACGATGAGATCATTAACATAAACAAGGATTATTGCTAGCTTCTCTTCTCGAGATTTGAAAAATAAACTCGAATCAGCTGGTGCAACTCCATAGTCGCTATAGATGAGAAACTCAGCAATCTTGCCATACCAAGCTCTAGGGGCTTACTTCAACTCGTATAGCGCTTTCTTCAATTTGCAAATGTACTCAAGATTAATTTTATTTTTAAATCCTTCATGTTGCTCCATGTACACTTCTCGATCCAACTCTCTATTTAGAAAGGTATTTTTGACATCCATTTACCACAAGTTCCAAGATTTACTTGCAGCGAGTGCTAGCAAAACACGAACAGTTGCAATCTTGGCCACTGGAACGTTTCATCATAGTCTAATCCATACTGCTGTAAGAAATACTCATGCTAAAAAACGAGCTTGTATCTCTCAATTGAACCATCTAGACCAGTCTTGATCTTGTACACTCATTTACATGAAATGGGCTTCACATCTCTAGGTTTTGGCACCAAGTCCCAAGTTTGATTTTCAACAAGGGCTTTGATCTCCTCTTCCATGGCTTTTATCCGTTCAGCTTTCTGTGGTGTCTCTTCAAAGGATGTTGGTTCTTTTTCTTCTTCCACTACTATAACATTGGCATATTTAAGATTTTTCTTTTTCACCCTAATTGATCTTCTCAACTGTATTGGTGATGTTGCCTGTTCTGCAAGTTGTTCTTCTTGCATCTCCACTGCTGGTTGATCTTCATCATTTATTCTTTGATACACACCAATCTGCCATGGCCTTTTTTAAAGTTGATACTACGTGATAGGCTCTGAACTTTGCTGAATTTCTGTTGACTGCTCCTCACACTTTTCGTGCAATTATTCTACTTCATTGGAGTGAGGAAGTGCACTATATTCTGGTGTCCACTATGATGATGTCTCATTAAATACAACATTTCATGAGATATAACATTTGCCAGTTGTAGGATCACAACATCTCCATCCTTTTATGTTATCATCATAGCCCACAAAGATACATCTGATTGCTATTTTATCGAACGTGCTATGGAGATGATCAGGTACAAATACATAGCACACATAGCCAAATACTTTAAAGTGGCTCACTGTCATAGTCCACAATTTCTCAAATGGAGACATAAATTCTATCTTCGGCTAAGGAAGTCTGTTGATTATATGAGCTACTGTTCTCTTGCATTCAGCTTAAAATCTCCCAAGGACATTCTTGGTATGCAGCATACTCATGCATATTTCTACTAGATGATTGATCTTTCTCTCTGCAACACTATTTTATTATGGTGTGTTTGGACAAGTCAGTTGCCGCCTAATCTTACACTTTGACAAGTTAACTTGAGAACTCATCAGAGATGTATTCTCCCTTATTATTAATACGAAGGCACTGGATTTTGTTTCTAACTTCTCTTTTAATCATTAACTTGAATTCTTTAAATTTTGCTAGAGTTTCATATTTTTCTTTCTTGAAATAGACCCAGACATACCTAAAAAAATCATCAATAAATGCCATCATATAGTGCATACCATTGACTGAAGACTGCTTCACTTTACCAAACACATTAGAGTGGATCAACTCTAGCGGTTGTTTGGCTCTGAATGATGATTCCTCATATGAAAGTTGGTGTGCCTTTCCATACTGACTTCTAGCACAAACCACATCAGTACGAACATCAAGATTAAGTAGCCCTCTTAATGAGGACTTGCTCATCATCATCTTTAGTTTATGATAATTGACATGTCCCAGCCATACATGCCACAAGTCAGTTGTATCACTACCTTTTATCTTTTCTATATAAGCATCTTCTGCTAAGAAGACGTACATGGAATCCACCTTATATCCCTCCATTATTGGTGTGTCAACTATTTTGATTTGTTGACAAACCTTGACATCTTTGGGGCCAAGCATAATAAAGTTACCAGAATCAATCAACTTTGAAACTGACAAAAGATTCTTTTTCATACTTGATACTCTGTACACATACTCCAACTACACTCGTTGTCTATTCGAACAGGAAGTGATCACTGTGTCACCAATGTGAGTAATTAGTAGTTGTGAGTTATTTGTAGTTACCACAACTCGCTTGACTTTGTACTCTGAAGCATTACGGAGCTTACTTCTATCTTCAGTCATGTGATTGGAACAACCGGAATCAAAGATCCAACACTTCTCATAATCAATTCTATGAGAACTTGAAGCATTGGATGCTTGTTTCTCTTATTCTTCTATTTTAGTAGCTATAAAGCTAGGAACTTCCACAATCTTTGAACTAGAACACTCTTCCACTTACATTGCTTCCACAAATAATGCTTCAGCATCCCACTCTAGTTCATCCTGGTGGCGATTTCTTGTTGTTACTGTATTGCTCTGAACAATCTTTTTCTTAGACCATCAATCTCTAGTATAGTGTCCTTTCTTGCCACAGTTAAAACACTCGCCATTCTGATGTCTAGAATTCTTAGACTTTTGAATGTTGTGTTGTTGCTTCTGTTGGGCCCCCTCCAATTGGACATTGCCTAGTGTCTTCCCTCCATTCCTACCATACAGTTGATTCTTCTTCTTGTTGATGAAGAGCACCACCTCTTCAGTATTCAAGGAGACTCCAGCCATTTATTTTGCTTGAGTTTCTTAACTTGCCAACAAATTCTCCAACTTTTCAATAGAGGGTTGTGTGGGCTAACCTTAAAATGTAGCCATGAAACTGTGGTACTGAGGTCGTAGTCCATAAATGATGATTCTTCTCATCTTATTACTGGCTATTCTGGATGCCTCATCTAAATATTGACTAATTGTCATATCCTTTTATGAGATAGACATTAGTTCATTTTCCAATAGTTGAAGTCTAGCATCATTCTTCTTTGAGAACCGCAGAGCAAGAGAATCCCAAGCTTCATTTTGGTGTGGTAGCATATCTGATGTGCTCCATCATCTCCTCTTCAATAGTTTTTCTAATGGCGAACATGGCTTTACCAGCTTTAATTCTCCATTTTTTGAGATTCCCAGCATCATCATCTGGTGGTGGTGATGTAGTCTCAGTCCCAGCAACAGACCTTGCAAGTATGACTCCATGCAAGTCCTCCACATACTATAATTATTATTATTTAATTTTTTTAATAACTACCCGATTCCGCCATAGTGACTTGGATTTAGCAGCCTCGTATTTCACCAAGCAAGCGTGGTTCCGAACCAATGAGCTTCACAATTCCAAATTGTGCATGTGAAAAATCTCCCACGTACAACTGCTTTTGTACGTAAAATGCCGGTAGCTAGACCCTCGGCCGAGTAGGCTCTGATACCACTCGTCGAGTTGGAATAGATTAAAAATTAATAATAAAAATAATTATTAGCATGTGAAAAAATGGGCAATAAAATAGTGAACCAATAAATATTTTTCATTAAAATATTTGACTATTACAAAAATAAAACAAGTTATTTTCACTCAACACTTTATTACAACACTCACACTACTACACTCATATTTTTCTCTACTACACACATCTCACTTTGTATCACTCACGGCACACTCACTCATAGCACACACACACTCACAATTGTTCTCACTTTTTTTTCACTCACTTAATACCACACATTTTACAAACTATGAGGTATAGTATTTATAATGTTCCTCTTACTAAAAATTTCAATGGTTATAATTCATTATAAATATAAAACATTATTTTTTATTGTAAACGTTATTTGAAGGAAAACTAAAAATATATTTCGAGTTTGTTATTCCAACATTATTAGTAATGACAACAAACATACTATGTTTTTATCTATTATTATCTTGAGGGTAGGGATTTTTGCATTCCTTCTGTTGATAATTGCACTCCACTTTGACTTCATTTATAGTTTAAATGACTTAATTATCCTTAATTCAAAATAATTATATTTTATTATTTCATTAAATTATGAAAAGTGTATTTTTTTTACTACAATCAATACTAACTTAATTTTGTATACATGGTCAAAATTAATAACTTGAATGCAAATAAGAGCTATTTATAATTTTATTACTTTGTCATATTATTTTGTTTTTGTGTTCATATTATATTGCTAAAATTTTATTAAAAAACAGTTATATTTCTTTATGCATTTAGTTGTGAAATACTAGTTTTTAATTTTTTAATTGTATTAATGTTTCAAGTGTTTATACGTGGTAAAAAAAAATTTCAATGGTAAATTCAATTTTATGTTTTCTATTAAATTTATAATAAAATGGTATTATACAACATAAAAAAAAAATTCAATGGTGAATTTAATTTTAAGTTTATGTTAAATTTTTTTAATAAAATGGTAGAATATAATAAAAATATTACTTCTAGTGAAAAATTAGTATAAAATAAAATAATTAAAAGAAGCATTTTGCAAATATTAATTAAGTTGATAGAAATATAATACTTGATTGAAGGGTACTAGAGTCATTGTATCTAATATAAAAATTCAAATGAAATGCATTTATAAATGGTGGGAGTGCAAAAATCTCTACTTTTGTCTTGAAATTGTACTTGGACATGTTTAATGGATAACTAGTTACTAAATTAAATAAAATTTAATGGTTCATTATTCTAACTTTATCATTCATCCTTTACTTAATTATTATATGCTTAAAATTTAATAAAAAAAAAGTCAAGTTAAATTATTTTCATTTTATAAGTTCCTTTCACATTTTTTATACTATTGAAATATACAATATTATTTTATGAAAGTGATCATTTTCATTTTTTTTCATATTCTTAATCTTAAAAAATAGTCATAAAAATGATAAATTATTTTGAAGATTTTTTTTATTATGTTGCTATGGATTTATTTTGCCGAGATCAATATTTTTCCATGTAAATTTTTTGTTTTTCTATTTTTATTTTTCATTTTAATTTGTAAATTTTGGTAATTTTTATTGATTATATTAAACATTTTTTGCACTAAATTTTGTATTAATGAGTCATTAATTATTTATTTTTTGTGACCCTTTATTTTTATTAATTATTATTGTTTAAAATATACATATATATCTTGTGTATTACGCAAGTGATATAGACTAATAGATACTAATTGCGTATCGCGGGGGTGATGCAACTTTTGTTTCAATTTGTAAGCAAATTAATCAAATGAAATTTTTTGAGTAATTTGCGAAGGTCCTTCGAAGATGAGTCGGGGTTAAATGACCTAGTTTCTAGGCCAGAGCGACTAATTTAATTTTGGCAAAGCTAAAAGTCTTGATTAAAACAGGTAGTTAATATACTAGGAAAAAAAAATAACTAAGCTAAAAGTCTTCTTAATAGTGTTGATGTTCTAACTTCTAAGCGTTTACTTTTTTTTTGAAAGCTGTTCTAAGCGTTTACTAAAAATGACAATCGAAGCTCATTGGAGTTTCTCAGGAAATTTTACAATGGTCAAATTTATCAAATCAAATAAAATCCCTTCACAAACACCACCATCTCAACAACCAATGCAAAAAGAAAAGTAATGTGAAACCAGAAACTAAGCAGCTATTTTTCTGCAATTCTTCACTTTCCAATTCAAGGGAATTACTTGGAATAAGCTCTTCTGTCATTGTCATATTCAGTTGGATTGACTTCAGGGAAAGATGCCCATGCATGGAAAATTTTAAAAAAATAATACAACAACCAATGTATTTAAAAAAAATACATACCTGAATTCTACAACCGATATTTACTTCTAAGGCCAACCAATAAACTTGCGATTTTGCATATTTTTCATTTAAAAAATTATTTAAAGCACAGTGATAATACATAATGTATAGACATCTTTCAGTAAATGAAAAGAAAACCACATTGAGATAATAGACATTCAATAAACACGACAATTACAATCAAAAGAAACCAAAGAAATTGAATTTTTTTTTTTATCTGATGTCTCCAATATCTAGTAATTATAAGAGTTCTTACTATTCTAAAATTGATGAGTCGGATGGACTTATAAGGCAAGGTTCTTCTAGCTCATTTTTTTTCTCTTTATACAAGACTCGAATCTAAGACTTTATTTAAGAAAACTTAAATTTTATGCCACTTAAACCAACATATTTTAATTTTTTTAGGTAGTCTACATTTGATTTCCAAACTCTATTTTATGGGGTCGTTAAAATTTTTTTACAACTACCTGCTACGTGTTAAGCCAATGTTAGTTGATAATTCTGTAAGGTTCCACACAGAGAAAGCCAAAATCATATGGTGGGACACCGAAATAAATGGAAGATGCTAACAAAAACTATCTTCTTAATGATGTTAATGGTTTAGGCGTTTACTGAGTCTAAAGTCCCACTTTTCAATTTTTTTTTTAAAAAATAAAAATTAAAAAACAGCCATGAACATAACTACTATCTAATTTAATTATGATTAATTTTGAATTTATTTAAACTATTTTTATAAGATAACAACAATTTAAAAGTTAATATTTTGAAATGTACTTGGACCTTTTATTTTTTTGATAAATTGGGAGGTCATATGACCTTAGCATCTGTGAACTGCACAACAGGGGGCATCCCTCCCTTTTTAAATTGATAACGGCAAGAATCAAACCCTGCACCTTAGGATATCCTTAGAGAGGAGTTACCACTTGACTACTCACTCACTGTGTACTTGGACCTTTTTAATGGATAACCGATTACTAAATTAAATAAAATTTAATGGTTGATTGTTCTAAGTTTATCATCCATTCTTTACTTCATTATTCTACAATTAAAATTTCTAAAAGTTCTCTTGAATTTTAATGTTATTGATAACTGGAGAAGACATGAGTGCTTTTATTTCAACAATAATTTAACACAAAAAAGTAAGTTAAATTATTTTCATTTTATACTTTTTTTTCGCATTGTACAAAACTTGAAACATTTTTAATCATTTGTTTGTTTATCTATACAAAATATATAAAACTTAGGGATACAAATTTTACCACCTAAAACAAATTTTAGTATGTCGTACTTTTAATCCTAACCATTTTTTCTTTGATTTTTATATTTAATTTAAATTTTTTATTTTGCAACTTCACAACATATTAATGAACATTAATTTTTTATATTTTTATAAATTCCCATCTTTCTAGCCATAATTATTTTAATTTCATAATTTTGTGATTTATTTATATATTTATATTTTCACTTTACAACATTCAACATATTAATAAGCATTAATTTTTTAAAATATTTTTATATTCTTCTATTTCTAATTATATTTATATTAATTGTAAAAATTCTAAATAATTACAATTAAGTATTTTCTACAGTTACCAATTATTTACTTAATTTTTTATTATATTATTTTGAAAGACTTTTATTTATAAAATTAAATTAGATTTTGTGAAAAAATAAAAGTTATAAGCTTTTTATCTTTTTAAGCAATTAATTTTTTAAAATTTTATATCTATGTAACGTTTGTATCTTTATGTTATATCTATATAAAATATAAGATAAATTTCACTACATAAACTATAATCTTTTTATTTTATATTATATTTTATTTCTTATAAAATTGAATTAAATGTTATGAAAATGTAAAAGTTATAAGTTTTTTTCTTTTTAAAAAATTTAAAAATATTCGTGTTTCTAGCTATTTGAATTTCCTAATTTAAAATATCATGTTTTTTAGCACAGATTTTGCATTAATGAGTCATTAGTGATTTATATTTTGTGATCGTTTATTTTTATTGACTATTATTTTTAAATTTTATATTAATATTTTTTTTTTATTTTGATCTATATGTACACTAAAAGAAAATGTATATATAGAAAAATTTTCCACTCATTACTCGATTCTCTGGCACTTTGTCGCAACCAGCACCTCACCCAAAACCTCCGTCATCACCACCGCTGCAAAACATTAAATACTCTAATAATCAGTATCCTCTAAGCTTAATCAGATTGTTTGCATGTATCTTAAATAATGAGCTTTATGAGAGATGATAAAAGTGGCCACTTGGAATAAAAATGAAGTCGAGATGACGAATTACGAAGATTGAGAAGAGAAGACATTTTATGTGGAAGATTTTTGAGAAGAGGCTACAATACAAGTTTTAGGTGGAAAATTTTTTGAAAGGGATTTTTTTCCAAGAGACTTTGGTTGTCTCTGTTAAAAAGAAAAAATCCATGTTGTTTATTTCACTTAAAACAATCTGAGAACTAGGGGTGTACACGGTACGGGAAAATCTGGAGATTTAAAATCTCCCGAACCGTATCAAATTTCGGGGATTTTAAAAATCAAATCTAAAGTACCAGTACCAAATTAAAAAATCTCCATACCAGTACCATACCATTTTTCGGAACTGTTCGGTATGGAGATTCGATTCTTTCGGAACTAATCGGTAACATTCGGTTTAAAACGGGAATTCGGAAATTTATATTATATGCAAATTTATACTATTAATTAAATTTATATTTATTATTAAAAATTTGATATGCTATATAATTGAATTTACTTTTCATTTATTGTTTTTTAATTTATATGACTAAAAACTAAAAACATATATAATATGAATTCAACAAACTGATATGCTGACTAAACTAAACAACAAATTGAATTCAAGGAAAAAATGCTTGAATGAACAGCAAGAACCATTGATAAAATTTGAGAAATATACAGTAAACAG
>CATIWK010453695.1:0-10679 GCA_949634005.1 Mallotus japonicus
GGTACAGACTGCTGCTTGAGGTGGGATGGGGTGATTTGTGACATTGAAACAGGTTATGTATTAGGCCTTAACCTTTCTAGCAGTTTGCTTTCTGGTACCTTCCCTTCCAATAGCTCTCTTTTCTTCCTTTCTCATCTTCAATACCTGGATCTCTCTGACAATTATTTCTATCCTTCTCAAATATCATCTCATTTTGGCCAGTTTTTGAAGCTGGCATATCTTAATCTAAGTAATTCTGGCTTTGTAGGCCATGTTCCGTCACAAATCTCTCTTTTATCTGCTCTGGCTTCACTTGATCTCTCTTTGAATTTTGATCTATCACAAGTAACCACTTCTTTTTCTAAGCTTGCTGGAAATCTAACCATGTTAAAAGAATTGAATTTGGGCAATATAAACATGTCTTCGGTTGCACCTCATTCCTTGTTGAATCTTTCTTCTTCTTTGTCATCACTTAGTCTTTGGCATTGTGGGTTGCGTGGAGAATTCCCAGGTGCCATACTTCAACTGCCAAATCTCGAATTTCTCAGTTTAGGGGCTAATGAAGACATCACTTCCATTTCACCACCAACGTCCAATAGTAGTAGTTTCCTTCGTTATTTAGATATTTCTTACACTAATTTTCCAATTTATGCATTGCAAGATTTTTTCGTTAACTTTGACTCACTGGATATTCTAAATATTCGTAGCTGCAATTTTGTAAGGTCAAATCTTGCACCATTTGGTAACCTAACACAACTCAGTGAGTTGATTCTCAAATATAACAATTTCAATGGTGCTGAGATTCCATCATCCTTTGGAAACCTCGTGAATCTGCCTTCATTGGACCTCTCATATTGCAATTTCAGTGGTCAGATACCGTCCTCTTTGAGCAACCTTACTCGACTCTCTACATTAGACCTCAGTCACAACAATCTCAATGTTCAAATCCCCTCCTCTTTAGGCAACCTTTCTCACCTGTCTACCTTAGATATCAGTCACAACAATCTCATAGGTCAGATCCCCTCCTCTTTAGGCAACCTTACTCAGCTTTCTATTTTAAATCTTCATTACAACAATCTCAATGGTCAAATTCCCACATCCTTAGGAAACCTTAAGCAGTTGTCAGAATTGAATCTTCAAAACAACAATCTTAATGGTTCAATTCCCAATTGTTTCACGAACCTTAAGAAGCTTCAATCATTATTGTTATCAAACAATAAATTGGTTGGCTCCATCCCTTTTCAATTAGGTAACCTTAACCAGCTCACTGCGTTAGATCTTCAGGACAACAATCTCAGTGGTTCAATTCCCAATTCTTTTGCAAACCTTAGTCAATTTCGTGACTTATTTTATCAAATAATCAATTGACAGGCTCCATCCCTTTTCAATTAGGTGAGTTAGTAACTCTGCAGTGTATTGATTTATCCAATAACTTCCTAAATGGAACAATACCATTCCTTTTGTTTACTCTACCTGAATTAGTTTATTTAGACCTTAATAATAACCAGTTCAATGGTCAGATAGGTCGACTTCAGCCAAATTCATCACTAGAGTATATTAATTTAAGCAATAACAATTTACATTGCACAATTCCATGTTCATTTTCTAAACTTGTTTCTTATATGTTCTTATTTTGTCATCAAATGATAAATTGACGGGAGAGATCCCTTCTTCAATTTGTAATCTAAAATCCCTTCGAGTTCTCGACTTGTCCAATAATTGTTTAGGTGGTTCCTTGCCCAAATGTTTGGGAAAGTTCGGCAACAATCTTGAGGTGCTGCATCTAGGCATGAACTATTTCAATGGAACTATCCCTCAAACATTTTCAGAAGGGAATTCCTTGAGATACATTAATTTCAATGGCAATCATTTGAAAGGAAAAGTCCCATCATCCATCTCCAATTGTGAAGCATTGGAATTCCTGGATCTCGGCAACAACAAGATACTTGACACTTTTCCCTATTTTTTTGGAACTCTTCAACAGCTGCAGGTTCTTGTGCTGCGGTCCAATAAATTTCATGGCTTGCTTCAAAATTTCAATCTCAATTATTCATTTCCTATGTTGCGAATTTTTGACATATCCAATAATAGCTTAAGCGGACCACTACCAAGGGAAAGTTTTGATCATTTTGAAGCTATGATGAGCTCTGATCAAAACATGACATACATGACTGATGGTAGTTCCTTTTTCGACTATTCTGTTACTGTGACACTGAAAGGATTTGTGATTGAGTTACCAAAAATTCAAACACTTCTCACAACCATTGATTTTTCATGTAATAAATTCACCGGGAAGATTCCAAAATCAATTGGCAAGCTTAAATCATTGAACATGTCCCATAATCAGCTCACCGGCAATATACAACCATCATTGGGGAATTTGACCAATTTGGAATCACTTGACCTTTCTTCAAATCTTTTTACAGGAACGATTCCTATTGAATTGAAAAATTTAACATTTCTTCAAGTGTTTCGTGTCTCCTATAACCAACTCGAAGGGCCCATACCTTTTGGCAAGCAGTTCAATACATTTGATAACAGCTCATATGAAGGAAACCCAGAATTGTGTGGATTTCCGTTACAAAAACAATGTAACAGTGGTGAAAGTGAACGAAGAACTCCATTAAAAGAAGATGGTTCAAATTCTGATGAAAATGGATTTGGTTGGGAAGCTGTTTTGGTTGGGTATATGAGTGGAGCATTATTTGGTCTTGCCATAGGATTCATTGTGTTCAGAACAAGAAAACATTCATGGTTTGTGAGGATGATTGAAGTTGAAGGGTATCATTGGCGAAGAAAGTTTGACAAGATCAAGAACACTCGTAACTAGAAGAGGAAACTAGTCAGTACTTGGCCTTTTGAGGTAATTTTTCATCTATATCTCCAACTACAAATATTATTTTACATTATTTGATTCTGTTACCAGAGAAATAATTAGAGAATATTGATGAAATTGTTGCAGGATAGATTCATTAACAAAGAATGGCAACTTCAAAGGCAATGGAAGATCTATAGCATTTACTTTTATTTTGTATTGTTTTGTTTTAGTTCTTCATGCTTTCTTTAGCAATAAAATGTTTTATATGATCTGAAACTTTGTTTTAGCAGTAAAATGTCTTATATATATGATATGAAACATGTCCGCAGAATTTTAAAGAGTAAGGCTATGTGTAAAGGCTTTTTTTATATTCCATATTGTAATATATGATTATGCAGCGAGACAACGTAATTCCTTAAAAACAAGAGAGTAAAGTTTTATATATATATATATATATAACCCTAAGCTAATTAGAAAAAAAAAAAAAAGTTAGCTATAATCCTCGTTAAGTTAGAAAAACTAAATCTCAGTAGTTCAAATTGAACTAAATAAGAATGCTAAATGCTCTAATAATAATAATAATAATAATAATAACAACAACAACTCTCTGCATCAATAATGCATTAAAGATTGGATGAAAAATTTTAAAACATAAAAATGGAATCAAATTATTCGTTGAAAATTTCAACAAAATTATTTCATTTCCTACACAGAACAACCACCCAAAAAAAAAAAAAATCCTCTTCTATGATACTGTAGACGCAAAAGAGTAATTGATTAAAAACACTTGTATACCTCTGGCAAAAAAAAAAAACTTGTATACCTACCTAAAAATCTCAATATGGACTTGGACTAGTGGGCCTTTTACCAAATTGGGATGGATTTTAAAAAAATTTCAATTTTAGGGTGAAAAAAATTAAAAATAAACTGACGGACTAGGGGTGTAACCGAGTCAAGCCGGCTCTCGAGCTACTCAAAATCGACTCGATTATTGTCGAGTCGAGCTCGAGTTACTCTAGTAGACTGTCGAGTCGAGCTCAAGTCTTCATAATACTCGACTCGGTGAGCTCGCGAGCTTATTCGAGCTTTGATGTATTTACGAATTTACCCCTATATTTGATAAATATTAACTACTTTACCCTAACTATAAAAAATAACCTTATATTTTATAAATATTTACTACTTTACCATAACTATAAAAGTAAACTAAACTAAAAAAAAAAAAAAAACCCTAGTTGTAAGTTGCCTTGCCGTCAATTCCCTGCTTCTTTTTCAAATTTTGCTTCCAGTCTTCAAGCTAAAATAATTTTCTTCTTCGTTAAAAAAAAAAAAATTCTTACAAGCAAAAATTTCCAGTCTTCATCCAAAACGATTTGATCAGGTACCTTTCAAAAAAAATTTCTTCCAATTAAATATGATCTCATTTATTATTTTATAATTTCTTTTTTTATAATTATATTATTTTATTTTTTGCTTCATGAATATGGTCATGTGCTCATCTGTTCTTTGTTTTTTTTTTATCAAATTGTTAATTTTTATTTGTTTGCTTTTGATTATTTTTTTTTCAAGTTTTAAGAAGCTGTAATTTGTAGATGTAAGCATTACAGTATTAGATGATGAAAGAAATTGAAGTGATGACTAATAGATGAGTTTGCTCATATATTCAGATTGCAACAAACTGTTGTCTAAAAAATGTCCAACCAAAATAAAAATCAAGATTTTTTTTTTTTAGTATATGCTCTGAAATGGTTTTCATCACTGAATTAGTTTGTATAAGTTTTCTGTTATGAACTCATTTTATTTGTGATATTCTTGGAACTATACAGCATGGACTACGAAACTAAGAATTTTTTGTATGAGATTTTTGTTATATCTAAGCAAGTTATAGAAATGGGTCTAGGCAGAGTAGTGTTTATTTGCTTGAATTTGGCATTATAATTTACTTTGTTTAAGCTTCTTAATGAAAGGCAGGGACCTCTATTACATTATTTTAATCTTGAGCATGCTATATACGAGGATGGCGCTTTTAAGATTAATTCCTTCGAAGTTAGATCTGTTACAATACAATATTTAATATATTTAAAATAATTCTTATATATATTTTGTCTTTGTAGAAAGAGAAGCAACCAACAACAATAGTTCTTCCTATTTCTTAAAGTAAGCACTTCAACTATTGAAATTTTTTTAATGTATTTTATTTGTTCAATTGCTCTGAATTCTCTAACTTGTAAATTTATTAGTAGATTGTCTATTTTATTTGTATTCATAATTAATGGCTGTCACATTACAAGTGTAAAATGAAGGCTTAAAGAGCCTTTACACGTGCTGGGTATAAAGTTTAACACTGGTACAACTCTAGCACAAGGACTTTTGATGAATTGTGACAAAGCACTTCTAGACAACTTCAATGCAATTTGAGAAAAAGCATTACTTTTTTTCTCCTCTTTATTTTCAAATATAAATCCAACTTCAATGCTATATATAGGTACCCAAGTTAGCTGTACATTTACGAATTCTTGTTCTTGTAAAATCTTTTGGAGGGTTTCTACTGGGTGAATCATAGAAAACACAGGAAAATGAGGCATATATGTGAAGTTTTGTATGGGTTGAAACCAGGGCTGGTGATGCTTTTGGTCCAATTCATATATACAGGGATGAATATATTTTATAAGTTGGCTGCAAATGATGGGATTAACATGAGAGTTCTTGTTGCTTACTGAACCATTTTATCTGCTACTTTTACTATCCCTCTTGCTCTCACCTTTTACTGTAATTATAATTAAAGAACATTGCCTATCAGGCATATATTAATAAACCTTCAGTATTTATTCTCTTTTCTTGGTGGTCAACATTGCTAAGAATTATAATTTCTCTTTTAATTCAAAAGCTAATGTATTTCTAGCATAATTTTCTTTTCTTTTTTATTATTTTCAGGTTAGTCATCTTTGATTTGCAAAATGGACCAAGAATGGTGAAGAATGTCAAGTTAAAAAGCAGAAAATATTGGAGACCAAAATTATTTATTCTGTTTTACTGTTATTATTAATGAATAGTACAATTTTATTTATCTTTTAGTTGTAAGTTACAATTTGTTGGATTGTTACTTTAAATTTGAATTCTATGGAGCTTATTTGAACTTTATAAATCTTATTATTTGAGCATGAATGACAAAAATATTAAAAATTATACATATGTTATCGAGTCGAGTCGAGCTCGAGCTTGTTCAATCTTCTATCGAGTCGAGCTCAAGTTTTGAAAAAGAAGCTCGATCGAGTTCGAGTTGAGTTTCGAGCTACGAGTTTTAATATCAAATCGAGCTCGAGCCTGACACTGTGTCGACTCGACTCGGCTCGATTACACCCCTATGATGGACTAACAAAAAGGCCAAAAAATCCATAGGAAGTCTGCCAGTTTGACTGGCTGACATAATATTGAAAAAATAAAAAGCATAGCAGGAGCTATTCACAGGGATGGATCGAATGGTTTTATGGTCCTTTAATTCTTTAATAGCTATAGGGACTTGGGTCAAATCCCAGCTCCAGCGAATTTTTTTTTTAGATTTTATAACTTTTTATGTTATATTAATTTAAAGATGAAACAATAATAATAATAATAATAACATAAATTTATTAACTTATGTTTTATTACTTTTTTGTACAATACACATAATTTTAATGATGGAACAATAATAATAATAATATAAATTTTAATATTTACATTTGATGCTATTATTATTGTTGTTGTTGTTATTATTATTATTTTTTTAAGTAAAAGGTTGGAGTCCAGAAATCAGATAACGCACCCAAGCATCTTAACTAGGTTGACCACTTTTAGCGTTTGCTTCATGCTTCTGTAGTCCAAAAAATATTATTAAATGAAAAGAGAAAGAATGTTTACAAAAGAAATGAAAGGCAAAGCCTCAGCAAACAAAGCTAAGCAAAACGATAATTAACTATGCTGCTATAATCATCACATATGGCAGCATTACAAAAATCTGGGAATCTATCCCACCAAATAAACCTCGACGCCGTAGTACCATGCTTAGCAAGCAAGTCCGCCACCGAGTTACCCTCTCAAAAAATATGGGAAACAGAAAAATGCCTTTACGAAACATAGAAAAGACACTTAGACCACTGCTGTTTAAATTCCTATGGAATATGCTTGGATTTGGTGCGAAACAAATTAACCGCGTACATGGAATCGCACTCAAGCCAAAGAGTGTGCCATCTGCGAAGCCAAGCTATTTCAATAGCTTTTATAGCAGCAAGGAGTTCAACAATAAAAGCAAAAGTGTGACCATTACCAAACGTAAAAGCCCCACGAGGCATACCTCTGGCCGTTCTAAAAATACCACCTGATCCAGAAACCCCAAGTGACCCCATAGCTGATCCATCTGTATTTACTTTAACCCATTCAGCTGGGGGAGCATGCCAAACAACATAAATAATATTTAGAGCCCTTGTAGGAAGGCCTCGAACCCGAAGAGTATTTAAAACATGTAACTCATGAACTGTGTTATACATTCTTCCAACTCGAAAATAATCCACTTCTTTAATCATACTCCATAAAGAACAAAGAGAAACATGAATGTTGGGCATTTCATTGTCAAAGATGATAGCATTTCGAATGCGCCAGATTAGCCAAATACCGTTAACAATAGCAGTTGTCCAAAAAGAGAAAAGTTATGAACTAAAAGATTGAGACATAGCACTCATGATCAGATCAAGTAAGGTACCTGAAACCATCAGAGCTTTACCGAAGAGGCTTGACACCGCCTGCCAAATAGATGAAGCAAAAATGCAACGGGTAAAAAGATAATCCCCATCTTCATCATGCGAATAACACAGAACACAACGAGAAGGAAAGAGTAAGCCTTTCTTTCGGAGATTGTCATCAATGGGGAGGTATTTCAGGATAGCCCGCCAACAAGTCAATGATCGAGAAGGAGGAAGGAACTCCTTCCAAATAAAAGAGCACCAAGGAGGCTGCACATGAGGAGAGCGTAAATGATTGTACACATTTTTAACGGAATGAACACCATCTAAAGATTTTGTCCATACATAGCAATCAAGCTCATCCTTGAGGGAGGAGACAGATAAAATATTCTCTTTAATAGTTGGATTAGCAATATAATCCAAATGCCAAACACCATCAATTAGAAAGGAGGAAATTTGGTCATGTAAATTGCGTTGATCCCTTACCGAAATATTTAGTTGAGAAGCCACCGTGGGAAAAATCCACTCATCATTCCAAAAATTGAGAGGGCTTGGAATGCCAATAAACCATTTTATCTCCATTCGAAGCGAAGAATAGATACCTTTAATAGATGACCAAATCGAAGAATTGAAATAAGAATCCCTTGGCAAACCCGAGGGGTGAAGAAATCTATTACGAAAAAAAATTGATAGGAAAATCATTGGAAATAATTAATTTCCAAGCCAACTTGCTAAGCATAGCCGCATTTAGCAATTGTAAATTTTTAATACCAATGTCGCCTTCTTTAATAGGTAGACAAGTAAATTTCTATGGAACCGAGACAAGTTTCCTATCAGTCACAGAACCAGTCCATAGAATATTCCGCATACACCTCTCCATCATACAAATCAAGGATTAAGGCCATTTATAAATGGCAAAAGAATGCAAAAGTGAGCTAGTAACCACAGTTTGGATCAAAGTGAGCCTACCAACCATCGATAAGGCACTACACACTACAACAAAATATAGAATTAGGGACGTTTTATTTTTGCAACGCAAAAAAAATTGTCTCTAAAAGATTACTTTTTGGGACGTTTTATCAAAATCGTCTTTGAAAGCACTCACAAGTTCCCTCCACTTCCAAAAACATTGCCGCCATTCCAAAATTGTCTCTAAAAGTTCTTGCAACGTTTTATAAATGTCGTTCAAATATACATTTTTGTGACATTTTCATAAAACGTCTCTAAAATTAAGTTTCAGTGACATTTTATAAAATTGTCTCTAAAAAATATGAAATTGGGGACGATTTATTTTGTAATGCAACAAAAATGTCTCTAAAAGATAATTTTTTGAGACGTTTTTTCAGAATCGTCTCTAAAAACCCCTACAATTTTTTAAATATTATTTTTTAAAGACATGCTTAAAAAATGTCTCTAAATCAAACTTATATGACATTTTAAAAAATTATCTATAAAAAATTTAATTTTTAGTCAACTCATTTTTTATTTACAATTAAAAATAAAAATTTGAAAATATTATTATTTGTTATACTGTTAAAATTATTTTTACCTTAATTTTATAATTTAATATTTTTAAATTAAAATTAAACTTATTTATTTATTTAGAGAAATTTTATTGAACAAGTCTCTAATTTCTATCAATTTTTTTTATAAAATTATCTCTAAAAATTTATTTTTATTTTTTTTGTAATTTTAATAAAATATTTAAAAATATCATCATTGTTTAAGACTTATAAAAATTTATCTTGCAAAAATTCATCATTTTTACTCTCATTTTATATTTTTAATATTTTACGTTTTAGTTTCAAGGTGTCCCTAATATCTATCCAACCCTAATTAAAAAGGAG
Source organism: Mallotus japonicus (assembly GCA_949634005.1). Taxonomy (NCBI): domain Eukaryota; kingdom Viridiplantae; phylum Streptophyta; class Magnoliopsida; order Malpighiales; family Euphorbiaceae; genus Mallotus; species Mallotus japonicus. The sequence goes on from CATIWK010453695.1 coordinate 9,360, forward strand.
GGAACTTGAAGGATAAAAAAAAAAAAAAGAGGAGGGAACTTTTAGTTTTATTTGGTTTTCCCCCTAAAACCCCAAAAAATAAGAGGAAAATATCAACAACTCCGCACTGGTTACATTAAGTAGATCTGGTGGTTCTAGTAATGTCTTCTTCAACAATATCGACAGCAACAACATGGGGCGAAAGATCCGGATATTCAAGGACATCTCCAACTCAAAACAAGATCTGTCAGGTGAGCAAGCACGGGAAAAAGCGTAGGAGGAGCAGGGAAGGTAATAGAGCAGGCATGGCGAGATAAAAAAGTCTTTAACGTTGTCGCGAAACGGCTTCTTCTCTGCCACAAGCACCACCGCATCAGGGAAAGTGAAGAATTCGTAGAGATTGGCGGTGACTCTGCACCTTTTGGGTTTCGCTGACCACTTCTCCTTTCTCTGTGTTTTTTTTTTTTTTGGTTTTCCTCTATGTCGCGTTCTACTTTAATTAAATTCATATTCAATTTCGATGTGTAATTGATTTATCCTTACGATAAATTCTCCCTCTATCAATGGCTTATGGTTGGCTACTTGGCTGTTAGGGTTTCGATCAGCAAATCCAAGCTACGGCATTGACTGTGTTTTTATTTTTGATTGTTTTCCTTTATTTTGAAATTTTTTTAGCAGCAAGAGGACGATGAGATGCTAGTTCCACACATTGAGTTCCCTTAGCTTATGGAAGGTCCTTTCACTATAATATCTCTGTTTCTACTTTTTTTTTTTAAGAGAATTGAAATCCTTAAATTTTATTGTTGTTTTTATGTTCATAGTTTGATTGAGTTCAACTGATTATTTCCATGGCTTGTTTTATATTAAATTCTTAAGTTTACAACTGTCTCATGGTAGTTGTTGTTGTTTACATTCAAAATGCAATTTATAACGAATTACTTTAAACTAACTAGAAAATATGGTTTTTAGATGATTTAGTATTCATATAGACTTTAATGTGTGAGAACTAATTTGTAGTTTTGTATCTGAACAAAAGCAAATCTATTTACAACATCCAGTTCCCCATTGAAATTGTGAGATAACATTTGTATTTACAAATGATGTGGATTTTGGTAATTGCTATGAATGATTTAAATACATGTCTAAAATGCATTAACTTTAACTGATATAATGCCTTTTACTTCAATTTTTTGTGTGTTAAGGATGTAATGGCCTTAGAGGTGTTGAAGACCCTCTAGTTCATAGCTCAAAGGTGAATTATGTTTAAAGCTAAATTTTAATATGCTTTAACATGAAATGGTGCATTTTAGTGGCTATGTATGTGATATATGTTTCTAGTAT
>CATIWK010453761.1:0-13106 GCA_949634005.1 Mallotus japonicus
GTATACACAATCTACAATAAACGTTCAGAATTATGAGGCATTTTTGTACAATTTCACATGTCAAATGAGTACAACTACAGTCACATTTTGTTAGGTGGATTAATTACCAGTATTCAAGAAAATGAGTACCAAAAAAAAAAAAAGAAATTTGAATTGATTAGCCTTATTCTTAACTATTTTTCATATGTGGAACCCATCATTAATACTCTTTACATGCTTGCATTAATATGCCTTCAATTGTTGCTGTAATGTAGAGCCTAATGAATTTAAGTTGTTATTTTTTCGGAATGATTAGTGTTTAGAATTCATTGAATTTCGATTAATCTAATTCAATTCAAATAAAATTATAAAAATATTATAAATCAAATGATTCGAACAGTTGTTGATAATTAAGTTTGAAATATGCAAAAGGTACCCTGTGGTTTGCGCCCTAATCACTTTCTGACTTGTGGTTTGAACCCTAACAAAATGGTACCCTGAGCTTCAAACCGTTAGCAAAAAACCGAAATTATGCTAATACCGTTAAATTTGCTGATGTGACAGAGGGCAAAATCGTCTCATCACTTTAATACTTCTGCCACGTCAGCATTTTCAATGCCTTTTTGAAAAAAAAAAAAAAAGTGGTACCCTTCAACGTCTTTTTGTTCAACGTCTTGAACGTCTCCTTCTTCAATGTCTTCTCCGGCGAGAGAAGAAAGCATAGCAGAGAGGGTAAAAGTGATGCTCTCCCCAGAATACTGATGAGATTTCTGACCACGTGCTGCCCTACGAAGGTGATGCTATGCTTTTCATCTTCTACTTGATGCTAGGTTGTGGTTATTGAATTAAATTATGTTTGCTTAAACATGTCGCAGAATTTCTTTGTGGGTAAAACAATTTAAAAGAACCTGATTCTTGTATAAATCGTTACAGATATATAACAAGAGATGAATTAGAGTCTACCATGAAGGAGTATGGGATGGGAGATGAAGCTACCATTAAGGAAATAATATCTGAGGTAGATGCAGATAATGTAAGTGTAAAGCTATTTAAACTTTTAAAGTTCTCTTATAGTCAAGCCACACTCTATACTAACAACACATTTTGAATGGATATGATGGGAGGATCAACTATGAAGAATTCTGCACAATGATGAGAAGCGGAATGCAACAAGCAGAAAAAGCTTTTTTAGTTACATAAACAGGAACTGAGTTATTGTTTAATGAGTAGGATTTGACCTATCTAGCTAAAAGGTAAGAAGGAAGTAAAGTTGCCAACTTGTCTTTACAAGGGGCCATCGAAGCAAAAGTTCAATAGCTCAGACTTGCATGTTATGCGTTTTAGTATCTATCTATTCTCGTCTCCTCTGTTTTCAAGGTCACCACACATTTCGCTTTCTACTAATGATGATCTTCTTTTTATGGTTGATGAACACCACCGTTTGTTTCCTACTCCTTTTCGGATTCGAATGTTCCTCTTTCCAACTATCGATGTGGAAATATAGCTGCAATACTAGAGATTGGGGAGAACATGGACGACTCCAAATTATTTTTTATAATTTTCATATTTCTACCTTCTGTTTCTAATTCTTGTTTGCTGCTGTATCACTGTAGATGTGTCTTAAAGAGAAGTTTTTGTTGTTTAAGGTGAGGTTGATCAACGACATCATTCTTTGTTTGGAGTTTGTCCTGCTGCTGCTTTTGTTGATGTGCTCAAGTAACTTATAGGAAAATTGACATGAGGCACTAATGGTCATATATATCTTGTATATTTTCAGAAAGAGGAAAGCAGTAGTAACATGGGTATATTTTGTTCTGTAATTTTTACAATTTAAAGGTAGAGAGCAGGCTTTTTTTTGTGAGCAAATTGTGTAATCCATGAATTTCTATTCCTGATGCAACTCCTCCTTAATAATTAGAACTGCCAGCAAAAATGGTGAATATGAATAACATAATGAAATGCAGGGTAGTCTTGTTACAAAGAGGAGGATGAGAGAATTGATTGTAGACTTGGGAATTCAGAATTTGATTGTACATGATGATGCTTCCGTTTGCCATTAGACCAACCTTTTCAAAGAAAAAATTTTATTACATTTGGCTTCATGGATTTACAGTGGATTTTAATATACATCGCTTTTAATTGGTTAAATTCATGGATGTGACTAGATTCTTGCAATGAAATGTGGAGGCTTTTAAGGAAATGTGTTTCATTCATGCATTTTAACAAACACTTTCATTACATAATACACTATTTTCATTCTAAGACAAATACAACATCCCTTTCCCATAGTTGTTCCCTTTTTCACTGCCATTGACAACATATGCCACAACAACAACTAACAAACACAAGACTACAAATTTCTTGCAATTACATTTGAACTTATATGTGAATTTCAAGCTCTCTTTTACTTCATGAATTGGCTTTTGATGAGGAGGAGAAGGCTGCAATAAGCAGGTCATTTGTTGAAATTTTGACTACAGTCTTCTATATTGCAGACATGCATACATTTGTTTTTGAGTTCGCAATAAACCAAGTCAAAAACAATTCTTGAAACAATGGAAAATCAGCTTTGCACTATGGTATCAATCTTAAAGAAAGCATTAGCATATTATAAGAATGACAATTAGATGATGAAGGTAAGAATTTCATGAAAAATTAGCCAATGGTGGACAATCCCATGATCTTTTATTTCTTCTCCGATTTCTTAGTTTTGACAATCCCGTCGCATCCATAATCACAAAGGCTGATAGGAAGTTGCTAATAAGGTCCTAGTTGATGGCAGCGCCCACATCCACAGTGGCGACGATGGGAGATGGAGAGTCATCGGAGGGAATGAAAAGGGTGGCAGAGATAGGAAGCGTTGTTGGGTCAGTAATGATGGCGGCGGTGATAAGGAGGAGAAAAAGAAGATATTGATGCATGATCAAAATTTGACATGAATTTGCATGAATTGTCAATTGAATCTTGTTAAAAAAAAAGAATTGAAAATTGAATTCTTTCACACACACAAATTAAGAGAGAGAGAGAGAGAGAGAGAGATGAAATTTGGGATTTGTCCTTATCTATGCCATGTTGGAAATATACATGTGATGAGACGATTTTGCCCTCTGTCACATCAGCAAATTTAATGGTGTTAGCATAATTTTGGTTTTTTGCTAACGGTTTGAAGCTCAGGGTACCACTTTGTTAGGATTCAAACCACAGGTCAGAAAGTGATTAGGGCTCAAACCACAGGGTACCTATCTGTACTTTTCCAAAAAAAAATGAAATTTGAATTGATTAGCCTTATTCTTAACCCATCTTTAATACTCTTTACATGCTTGCATTAATATGCCTTCAATTGTTGCTGTAATGTAGAGCCTAATGAATTTAAGTTTTTATTTTTTCGGAATGATTAGTGTTTAAAATTCATTGAATTTCGATTAATCTAATTCAATTCAAATAAAATTATAAAAATATTATAAATCAAATGATCCGAACAGTTGTTGATAATTAAGTTTGAAACGTGAAAAGGGTAAAGGAGTTAATTATATTTATGTGAGACCTACCAAAAGCAAGAGGACGAATTATATAATTGGAGACGAAGAAGAAAACTAACGGACCGACCAAATACTTGCTTTTAGTTTCTTCCTAGTTACAAAAGTTTCTAAGAGTCAAATCCTAATTTTGTTTGCATATATGCTTTCTAGCTTGCAAATTTGCAAATAAATCACCTTAATAATAATAATAATAAAAGATATGGATTTTTTTATATTTTATTACATTATATTAAATATGAAATCCAGATACAGATTTCAGGGATACTGTAAAAAAAAAAGAAAAAAAATTAGTTAGTTATTAGGTATCTTGAATATATATATAAAAAAAGAGATTTTTATTTATATTTAGAGTATTATATTCAACGATTTAATTGAAAGATACATATTTTATAATATTTTATACTTAACTAATAAAAAATATAATATAATATATATATATATATATTCAATGATTAAATATAATATATTCGAAATAAATAATATTTGAAAAATCTTTATAATTTGTTTAATACCATGTTATGATCATTTTTTATTTGGAATATATATTCTTAATAAAAAAGTTTTTTTTTTTAATATGTGATATATGATCTAGTATTATTGAAACAGAGAAAGAAACAGTTAATTGTTAAAAGTTTGTATTTTGAAAATTAATTTTATAAACCATGGCTCGAGAGTGGAACCTCAAGTGCCTAAATATGGAAGAGAAGAATCTCCGGTAAGATGAAGTATTTCCTTTATACATTTACCAGCTTAAGCTTGGTTTTATGTGATTCTCATCTAAGAAGAGATTTAAGGAAATGTCATTTCTACACAATAAATCGACAAGACTAAGCAATAGTTCAGTAAAAGCACTTAATAGATCAGTAAACAACCCAAAAAAAAAAAAAAAAAACATAGATATCTGGGGGTTACAAAGAGATTTTTAATTTTTTCCTGCCATGAAAGTTTGAAGTTTGAACTGTGGTGCTAAACAAACAATTTAATTTCGTCCTCTTCCACCCAGGAAAAAAAGAAGAGCATAAAAAAAAGTGGGTTTTGTTTTGGTGTGTCACTGAAAAAGAAAAAAAAAAAAAAAATTGGATCCAAATCCAAGTTATAGAATCAGATAGGATAAATGAAATAGTATAGAGAAAAAAAGGCTAATCTTGTGCAGGCAATAAAGTGAAGAACTTTAGAGCTTATACTTGGACTTTGTACTCCATCTTAGCTTAAAAAAGCTTTTTAATCCTCTTACTTACCCTGTCCTTTATTACATTTGCCTTTTTCTTCTTGGCTCTACTCAACCTTCTTTTGGCTCCTTTCCTTTTGCCATTTTCTTTTCATCTGACCTTTTTTTATGAATTGATTACGACATTAAAATTGTGTACTCTTTTTGCATTTTATGTTGTGATTTGAGTGCTGGTTGTGGTGATTTTATGTCTATTTTCATCATTGCATTAGTCCTTTGTCTGAAAAATGACAAATTTACTTTTTTTTTTTTAAACAACAATAGTGAAGATAAAATGTTTGTCAAAAAAATGAAGATAAAAAATACTATGGTTATAGCTCTATCAATCCTTAGATTAAATATATACTATGAACTATAATATGTGAAACACATTTATTCAACTCTAATTATATAGAGCGGATAATATCAGAAACAGCAGTAAATCTTTGTTAGATTTGCTTTATGAGCTTAAGAATTTGAAGATGAGCAAAAATTTATTCCCTTGTAAGTCAAATTTAAAAATTAATTATACACTAAATTAATAGATGAAAATATAAATCTAAAAATTAAAAATAAGTAGTTAGATGATAAAAATTTCTTCATAACATTAAAAAAATTATGAGTTTAATTCATAATTACCACAATATGGTGAAATTTTCCCTTGCAAGTTAAAAAAAAATATAAATTCAAGAAATTTAAGGAATGCAATTTGAAGAAAATTTTGAGGCAATTGATAATTGCCAGTTGAGCATGGCACAATGTTTGGGCCATAATAACAATAATTATTGTTATTATTTTGTTTGTGTGAGTACAATTTTAAAATCCTGTTTAAAAGACCCCACAATGAAGACAATTGCTTTGGATTGATGGCATTCTTCTCTCTGTAGAACACGATCTGTGCGGCCATTCTTGTGGTCTTGTCAAACATGTTGCTGACTGTACAGCAGCACGTGAAAGGATCATCTGAAAAAAAATCCTCTGTATTTTTCTGATGCTGCTTTAAATAAAATTTAATTTTTTTTTATCTATATATGTATTGTTTCTTGATGAATCAATAATGCCATTTCCTGACAGTCTATTGCTAATAATGTTTAATTCCTGAAAATTACAAATAAAATAAAATAAAAGATGGAAAGTGCATTAACAGCACTGCTTTCAGTTTCAGGAATATCAGAATGTGATTTGGTGTTTCTCCTTCTTGTTTTCTAATTTCGGTTCAAGAAAGTGTTGACGGCCTGTTCTTCAATTTTCTTTTGCTATTTTTGAAGGGAAAAAAATCCATTCAGTTGAGAAAAAAATAAAACTCTCTATGTTCTGCATTAAAAAAAAAAAATCTGTCATTGGATATATTAATTAAAAATAATATCCAATTATTGTTAGATTTGACTTATTACAGTTCAAATCGTGTTTATTTAGAGTTTCAAGATTTTATATTCGAACCTTTTTTTTTTTTTTGGAAATTTATATATATTCGAACTTCCATAACAGTTAATTCATAAAAATTTATTATTAAAATAAATTTTAATTTTTTTTAATAAATAGGGAGATCAGATGATATAATGGTAATGGACTACACAACAAGAGCAATCCTCCCTTTTTAAATCGACGACGGTAGGATTCAAATCCTACACCCCAGGATGCCCTTAATAAATTTTAAAAAAATTTAATTACTGAAACTTCAAACAATTTTAAAAAATAGATTTCAATTGTTTATTATTGCAACCTATGTACATTTTATATGCTAAAAAGACAATTAAATTGGGTTGTGGACAGCATCAATGCCAGCAAATTGCACCCATAACTAGTTCATCATGTGAGACTGCTTGGCATCTATCAATAAGGACCCCCCAATAGCTTAATGCCACCAACTAATTGAGAGCTTCTAAATTCTGCTTAGCCCACGATGGTCTAGTATAACATTTTTTGTTTTCACCTGTTATCCTTGGTTTTATGGTCTTCAACTTGCCAGCAGTGATCTCTGTCTTCACTTCAGTAGAACTGGAGACTGATTCTATATAATTGGTTCCAACCCTGTCTTCCTCTTGAAGATATATTCTGCATTGCAAGCAGCAACTCTCTGCATTCATCTCTGGGTACTCATTCACATGCAGAGAAGAAAAAAACTAAGTGGGACATGCACAGGTTAGCTCATCACTTGTGGTCTGCTTACTACTGGTCCTTCTGTGTTTAGATGTGGAGATTCATCTTCTTAAATGAGCCTGCTAATTTCAAGATTCTATTCAGGTTACCGAGTTTATGCATTTTTTTTAAGTGTACAAAAAGCTTCACAAATAGTTTTTCCTGCATCCCCGTGAAGCAAACACTGAATTACTGCTTTGCTGAACTTTTGGCAGCTTGACCTGCCATTTCGATTCTTCTAGCTTCATCAGGTCAGTTGTTTTCAAAGGCTACTGTACCTTTGAGTTGAGGCATGCATCAAATGGGGAATTGAATTGGTAGGCTGCAGTTAGGGTCGCCAGGCAGATATAACACTTGTACTCTCTTAAATCTTATTGATCTTATTTGTTTTGACTCTTGATGTAATGTGTGTTTTCATTTTGTTCCAGAGACTACCAGCATTCATAAAATAATAAATGCCACTATATATATCACTAGATTAAGTACAATGTACATCAGTTCAAATCCATGATACAATCACCACTAGAGACTCAACATTTCGAGAAGCAAAACTTAGCTGTCTGCCATAGATGGCTCTACGCATGCCCGGTCATCCCGACATTTGAACTTGTGCGATTAGCTTTTTGGGCTGTCTGAGGGGCAGTAGCTTTGGAGAAATACATGTAGTAGTATATGTTAAGAATCATTGTTGCAACCACGAACACTGCTCCAGCAATGAAAACACCTTTCCTCAAGGACTCACATGAGAAATTTTGAGCATATATCACGCCCCGGTACTTCGTGTGATACGCATTTTTTGTTGCACCTGCAAGTAAACATGCTTCCGCGACCAGAAAAGTCAACCTGCATGTGCAGAGGATGACAAAGGTCTCAAAGATTGAACATCTTGCACTGATTATTCAAATTGCAAACGTGAAGACAAAGGTAAACTAGTGCAAGGAAATTAAAACAATCCCCAGTGAAAGGTTAAATATAGATCAGTCCTAATTGTTGATCACTCAAATCAAAGTATGATTATAGGTACGTATGTTACTGCAGGTCTTCTCCACTCGTGGCAAATTGTCATGTTCACAAAACTGCTAAGTTTACCATTTACAGACGTACGGATCCTATATGTCCTCCATAGATATAAGAGAAAGAAAATTGTACTTTAGCATAGTAGAGTATGCCTGGGCATGAAATTAGTATGCAGTTCTGGTTAATTGTTAGCAGTTCGCTAGAACTATTAATTTGTCAATCATATCAGATAGCATCCTCCATCAAAATTGCTTGTGAAAATATTATATTGAATGTAAAAATTCTCACCATGACGATATAAAATAGATGATGGACCAAGCTCGATTTCCTCCCGGGGCTAAAGGTCTTCCAAAACACATGCACTTTGTCACGCCCATCAGTAGGGATTCACTTGAAAGGAGAAATAAGAAAGCCCCGACTCCGTAGCCAGTTGCAACATCAGAGTTGTAGACACAATAGGTAGCATTAGTTACATCATGCTCAATATGGCCCTGTCATGTTGAGAAGTCATTGAATAAAAAATCAGAACAATAATACGGCCCTGTCATGTTGAGAAATCATTGAATAAAAAATCAGAACAATAATAGGAAAAGGTATGCAATTCACGACTATGTCAGAAAAAGTAGATCATGCAATGTCTGCTGCTGGGATGAAAGGTTGTACTCTATGCCTAAATACAGTTCCGTATCATACTCTAAAAACTTCTCGTCTCTCTTTTCCTATCAAGAATATTTTGTTGTCTAGATAAAAAACTCAACCATCCCTGTTTCCCAGCATGTAAATATATAATCTGTGTCCAAGCAAAAGCAGATTAATAGAAAGAGCTCAGAATTCAGTGTTGACAAGAGATTTCTATATTGGCCAATGTTTTTTCAGTTTTTTAAAGTTCCGAGCAATGAAAGTCCACATCAGTAACACTCTGTAGATTTGATTTCAGCTCTAGATCCATTATTTATTATTTGGATAATTCAAAACATTTATGGGGGATTTGAAGTAATAATAAAGCCACAACCAAAAAAAAAAAAAAGCCACAACCCACTGACAAAATGCCTTAATTGCGTAGGTCTAACAATGCATTCTGCCGTGTTCGTATTGTGGACTTTAACCAAGATTATGACCTCATTACCATCGCCAGAAGAAATCTTCTAGGTTAAAAAAAGGGCCAAATTCTATATAACCGACATGCTGTAATGTATTGTATTGAGCCCAGCAACATCTATTAACTAAGGAAATGATGAGAAGTCAAAGGTTTATGACACTAAGCAACGTGCTTCAAATACTGGCAATTCAGCAGACGTCTGTCAGGTACAAGTAACCACAAGTCCTGGGTAAAAAGGAGTTGCATCATAGTTCTCTTATTAATCATTGTTGTTAGAATCTTATGATACTATTCGAATTTTACAATTCGAATCAATTCATCTCAAATTTGATGTGAACTATAGATGAATTAGAAAAGTATAAAAATTAGTACCGAATCGTATAATTTGATGGTTAATCATAAGGATCGATATGAATCTTCGATTCTCATCGATTTTTATCATTTAAATAAAATAAATATTATTTAATAAATTGTACAATTAGAGGATAAAAAAAAGTCGAGATCTTTTAACTAAAAACACTTCAAAGTTGAAATTCCAAAATAAAATTCGAACCTAATTTGTTCTTCCTTTGTCGCTTCTATTTCTTGAATTTAACAAGGTTGGCAATTATAATTAACTTCATAAATTCTTATATAATCCTTTTTTTTCGTTTGTTATGACTATCGGTATTAATTTAGTTTTTTATTATTCATTTCATTGATTTTTTTTAATAATAGCTATTTGTTTCAATTTTTATGTGATTTTTATGAGATAAAAGAACTATTAGTATATTCATAATTAGCTTTTATATTTAATTTTCTTTTTTAGCTAAAGATATATAGTCTATTATTTATATTATATTCAATATATTATATTATTAAAAAAAATTAATAATGAACAGTATTAAAATATATATGTTAAAATTAAGTAATACCTTATATGAAATATACTTTTTACATAAAATATATTATTTTTAATTAATATTATTAATATAAACTGAATTTTATGATTCGATTCACTTTTCAATTTATAAATTGAAAATTTCGATTCTTGATTCGAATGTCAATGTGACAACTATGCTCTTAATCCTATTTAACAATTTGTTTAATGAATCTACCACAAAAAAAAAAAAAATTAAAAAAAAAAAACCCTTGGCTGAGCTAGAGTTTTGCGGCTAAACTTTTTTCCCCATAATCCTTCACATTCTAAGGGAAACATTAGAACTATATGAGTGTGAGGTATCTTTCATTAAAAAACGAACCCTTATGTCTTATTTAGTTACTCAAAATGTTTTTCAAAATTATATTTTTGATTTTTCTTTCATTTTCTAAACTAATTTTTCAATTTTCAAATACAAAAAATAAAAAATAAAAAATAATTAAATTTTAGGTGTTGCTTGGGTCTGATTAGGATAGAACAAGTAGAGACTGGAGCATCCTCGTTTTCCAAAAATATATCATTTAAGGTAGATGTAGAAAACTATTTAAATGTATTTTCCACAACTAAGTATAAATTAAAAAAATCTGAAAAATTATTTTCAAGTTTCCGAAAAATTTAATCAACAAAAATTAAACTCCATTTTCTACTCTCTAAAAATAATTTTCTGAAACTTTTCAAAATAATAATAATAATTTTCTGAAAAAACCGATGAAATCTTCCACAAAATTTTGGTCATTGCTTTTCCAGAACAAAATAAATTACACTACAAAAACCGGTAGAAGAACATTTCCCTTTCACTAAACAACTACAGCTACAACATTCCAATTGAGAAGCGTGCCAAACACAGCTCTAGAGATTTAGCGACAGAAGCTATGCTTATATAGCACAGAATCAAACGCAGCAGAATTGCAGCTTCAAACTATCATTAGGCCAGTAATTATTAGCATTAGCATGAACCAAAACCATCTCAAACATACCAAAATTATGAATTAAACAAGTGATTCACCTCATGAACTCTATATCGATTCTACCCTAAAATCACACAATCATTTCAACAAGTATTCACAGTCTCACATGTACTAAACCAACGGATGATCTTGCATCACAGCACCAAATCACATACTGAAAAAACAAGCAATTTATTAACTGATAAAGGCACGGATCTCCAATTTCCTAAGCTAAAACAAGAAATGCTTGTTTATGCATATAACATATATGTAAAAAGCAGCAAAAATGCGATATAGAGAGAGAAAGAGAGAGATGCATACAACGCTTCTACGTCTCTCGGCAGCAATGGCGAATCCAAAAGCAACAAGGCTAAGAACCACCACCAGAAGGTACACTAGACTCGATCCTTTCCCTTCTCCCATTCTTCAACCTCTTCTTTTCGTGGATTTGCTGTTGCTGGTGTCTCCACAACACACAGAAGCTCTGCTTTGCTTTGTGTAAAATTTGGACTTGCTTTGTACGCAGCGGAGTGGTGTGAAAAGCAGTGAAAAGTAAATTTTTTTAAAAGCCTCTCCACGCGACCATTTTTTCGAGTTTGCTTCACCTGCTTTTTATAGGCGAAGTAAGGTCCAATAGAGATCGAGCGTGTGAACGCGTGATAATTGGATTGGTGGGTGAGTGTTCAAAAGAGACTCGGGTTTAGATGAAGGGTTTTTGTGATTCAATGCGACGCGGGGTTCAATTGGGATTACACTGTTTGTCATTTAATTTCTTAACATATAACCCTTTCAAAAAAAAAAAAAAGATAAAAATCATTTAATTATTATCATTTGTTTAACAATGTTAATGTTTTTTCTGAATAAAATATAAACTTTTATTGCATTATTCAGGAAAAAATACAAATTCATAATTTTAAAATCATTAACTTTTAAATATTACTAATAAAATTAAATAACTAATTATTCTAAAAGTGATAAATATTAAAAATTAATTAAGAAAATATTTTAGAAAAATAAATAATTAAAAACGAAAAAAATATTTTATTTTTACAAAATAAAAACAGTCAGTACGTGGAATTATTTAAGAAATTTGATACTAAAACCAGGCTGTAAAGCAAATGGTGGGGATGGTAGGGTTGGCGTTTATTGGCAAGGGGTGGAGGACTTACAATAAGATTGTGGAGAGATCCTCATTGGATCCTCACCTGTTAAGAAAAGAATCTGACTGGAACCTGTACAGAAGGGCATTTTGTACTTTGACCAATGCTCAAAGAACTTAGATAAATATGCAAATATACCAGAAGTTGGTGATGATGGACATTGAACAGAAACTTGTACATCAAATTCAACCTTCCTTTTTTTTTTTTAAGCTTTCTGTAACAGAATTTAGTTAGATGGTATTACAGGAATATGGATTCTGAACCAAATTTTGGTCAGCTCATAAATTATTATATAACAGTGCTATGACCACTACCCCTCCCATCCCTTCTCGTTGGTTAGGTCACACATTGTACCATTTTTCCAAATTAATTTTATATTTTGTTTTATGTTTCTAGAATTTTTTTTTACGTATTTCCCATATTTAATAGTTATAAAAACTTCCACTAATTTAGAGTTTGAGTTTGATGATTTTATTAAAGATAAAATTCTTCAAACATCTGTTTTTTCCATACATAAAATTTAAATTCAAAAACTTACTTAAAAGGATTCAAACTCTTTACTATTTAGATTCACAGATGTTGGTCATGTTTATAGATTTGTTTTGAAACATTATAAATATGCAAACATTATTTTGTACGAGATTTTATAAATAATCTTTGACAATATTTTTATGTTTAACGATGAGGAATCGTAGATTGGGTGAAATTATGTAACAATAACATGGGCCTAAAGCCCCATTAGAGGTCAGATGGGGGGCACTGGATGCCTTGGGCTTCGAATGCTAATTAGTCCAAAAAGAGCTCCTCAAATAAATTTATAATCATTGCTAAAAAAAAAAGGAAATTTCACTGGGAAGGTCGGTCAACGGAAATGATTTCGTTTGTGGCCCTATATTTTTTTTCTTTCATTATTGTTTTGTTGACTTTCAACTTTGTCCTATATTTGGTTTATTTGTGAAAGTTTGAGTTAAATTTCGACGTTTCAATTGTTTTTGGGTTTTTCATCTTTTTTTTTTCTATAATTTCTTTATCTATTTATTATTTTTGAAGGGATATTTAATTTAAGTTGATTGTATATATTTATTTGATTTTTATATTTT
>CATIWK010453770.1:0-15201 GCA_949634005.1 Mallotus japonicus
TAACACATTCTCCATCATCAAATAAAACTGAATATCCAGTAGTCATCAGCTGTATAACACTCAACAAATTTTTCTCCAAGTTAGGAACAAATTGAACATCAAGCAAAAGTTTTATTTCACCTTGAATAGTTGCAATGACTACTGTTCCTTTCCCTTCTGCTTGCATTTCTTTGCCATTTCCAAGCTGCACTTTCATCTTCTTTGTCTCATCGAGTTCTTTAAGTTGGATCTTTGTTCAGATCCTTTGCTTCTTCCCTTATCCTGTCTATGATCCTTTCCTTGATCAACTGCCTTTTCCAGCTCCTTTGCAATTGAGCCTTTTCCTTTTACTTGAAATGTCTTTTCCTCATTCATTTTCCATTCTTGCTCATCACAGGTCTGCCCTTCTTGCCTTTGAAATCGACCTCTACTTTTATTTTTTCCTTGTTCTTTATTGCAAATGTCTGTCCTTCCATGTTCTTTGCCAATGGACACATCCTTTTTGTTTCCTTCTCTTTCACTTGACGTGCTTTGTCTTCACTTTTCTCATCATCTTGTTCAGCATAATTCACTTCATCATTCTTGCACTGGCGATTTACTTTACCATACCGATACTTACTGTAATAAAGCATTGAATGCCATTCTTGTTACTTCTTTGCTCTTTGGACTTCCTTTGTTGTCCATCAAATTGGTCTTTGCCTCCACAAAATGAATTTCTGCCATATTCATTTTCTGCCTTTTTTGTAAACTCCTTTTGATGAGAGTTCTCCCCCTTTATTTGATATGCTTTTTCTGCATACTCCTCAATTGACAAGTCGTTAGACTCCTCAACCACAACCTTCATGGGCAAGGTCTCAAACTCATGCCGAAGAGTTTGACATTGCACAGCCATTGCCTTTGTAATCAATTTGCAAAATCTTCTATGCCTGATTTGAAGTTGCCTAAACCTCCATTGACAGCCATTTGTAGAGAACAATTAAATCAGCCACTAGGCCATATTTCTTCTTTCTTTCGCCCAGCTACAACCGAACCAGCTCTGATACCACTGTTGGGGTTTGGACAATCACAATATTAAAATATGGAGTTTTAACAGAGAATTGTGGACAACAAAACTGCAGAAAATGCAAGTAATCTGTTGCACTTTATTTCAGAATTGAAAGTGCCTATTTATAGGCTTACAAGCAAAACTAAACAGCTAAAAAATCTCAACTAACATCAGATATTTCTGGCACTAAATTTATTAACCATAAAACAGAGAATTAAGGAGCAAGCATCTGAATCTAAAACAAATATCAAAGACTTAGTCAAATAACAAAACTAAAACCAGATTTTGAATCACACTTCCAACAATATAATATGTGTGAATGTAATCAAATTTTGCATTTTTGTATTAAAATAGTTATTTAATTTTATTTTCTTAATATGTTAAATTATATCTTTTAATATGAAGGTTTGCTTTTTTTTTAAAAAAAATATAGAACGTTAATAGAGTACAAAGTTTTTCCTTTATTGTAATAATCCTTTATTGTATAGGAATAGGACTCTAGCTATTTATGGTATGTATAACCCTAATGTGTAACCCTACTTGTGAGAATCATTATATATATGATGGGTGTGCCTCTCTTTGAGGTAATATAGAATCACCCTTTTTTAGACGTAACAATTGGCGAAATTATATTTTACAAATACATTTTGCACTTTGCAATTTATTTCAAAAAAATTATTTAACTTTAATTTATGTTTTATATTTTGGCTAATAATTATCAGACAACATTTATTTACATTATTATGAGAAAATTTTCCTTTTTATTTAAACAATGCAAAATTTATATTTTTAGGAGTTATAGGATATGCATTTTGCCTCAAAAATTTTATATATATATATATATATACACTTTAGATTATATTTTCATGATAAAATAATAATTTTAAAAACAAAATTTATTTTGATCAGTTAAAAGCTTTTAAAATTATAGATGAAATTTAATTTCGTCATCGATTTTTCTTTATCATAATTTCGTCACTTATTACAATCCTTTTTGTAGTGACTAGTTTAAGCTACACTTATAGAAGGATATAAGGCTGCTAGTAGGGGTGTAAATCAATCGAGTCAAATCAAGACCAAGTTTAATTAGTTCGAGTTTAGTTTGATTATAATTGAATTGAGTTTGCTATGTCATTTTAGTGTTCGTGAGTTGTTTATGAGTTTAAACAAGTCCAAAGAAAATTTAAAATATACAAACTATAAATTAAAATTATATATCAAAAAATTAAAATAAATTATTTACTAAATAAGTTATACTATATTTAAAAAAAATTATAATTTTATTTTAATAATAAATTTTTAAATATTATTTACAATAAAAATTTATATATTATATATCTAAAATCAAATTATGAATACATTAAAATTATAAGCCAACTCAAAAACTTTTATTCAAATTTGTTTACCAGCTGAGTTTTACGTAGTTTGAACTTGTCTTATTTATTAAATGAATTTCAATATATGAACTCGAACAAACTTTTATCGAATCGAGTTCCAAGTAGCTCGCGAATAGTTCATTTCGTCTACAGTCCTAGCAGTTAGATTCTCTTATACTATATATATATATATTTTTTTTTTTTAAACCATTAGTATTTAGAATTCATTGAACTCTAACTAGTTCAATTCGAGTCAAGTAAGACCATAAGAACAACAAAGATATATTAATTTTAGACTTTGGGTGTATTAATTTATTTTCATCTTAGTTTGTCCGTCTATTATAGAATTACAGTATATATGCCATCATTCTCAGCAAAAAAATTTATATTACTTCCACTCTTTTTCCCTGTTTTAATTATTTTTATATAGTTTTCATTGAGATTTTCCATTGCACTTGAATTTGAGAAACTAAATTTGCATTTGATTACAGAACATTTAATGCTAAAAATAAAAATTTATATCAGCACTTTTTTTTACTGTTTAGTGTGTTTAAACAAATTTTTTTTAAGTTGATATTTTTATAAGTGACGTTTTTAGTAAATTGAATTATTAAAATAGTCAATTTGTAAATTAAAGAGTAAACTAACAAAACATACCAAGTTTAATTAAGATTTTGCAGATGTAAAGATGTATTAAGCCTATAATATTAATCTTTAGAATCCAGAAAATGTGATCTTTTATTGGATATGTTATGAGTGCTTATAGAAGCATTTCCTTCCCCTAACAATGCTGGAAAAAGCTCATTTTGTAACTGATCCATCGTTTGCACTCTCATATCATAAACAAAGCAACAACTTTCAAATTGTGCAGATATTTGATCATAAATAGCTCTAGCAAGAGTGGTCTTTCCAAGACCACCCATACCCATATTCCAACAACTATTACATAGGGTGATTCCAAGCTTAATAGAGATTTAATGTCTTGAATTCGTGATTCAATGCCAACCAGACCTTCGTAGTGGTAACCCATGGACGTTCTGTTTAATTTTGCTACAACATCTTTTGTTATTTCCTTGCTAAGCTCAGAATCTGGTCTGATAAAAGAAAAAGAAGAAATTCATAAAGACTATAGTGATAAATTAATAGTTACTTCATTAATAGTTATTCTAAAACCTTAAAAAAAAGCATGTTAGAATTCTTTCTCATTAAATGTTTTACAGAATCTGTTATTCCCTATATATTCTTTCTCATTTTTTCTTTTTTACTTAATTCAATATATAAAAAAAAAAAAACAATTTTATAAAACTAAAATATCAAATTGGATTTTAAATTTATTTCAAACAGAGTATTCGTTGCATTTTAAATAAACTCTATAACAATTAATTAAAACACCAAATGTAATAAATTATTTGCAAGTAAATTCTAATTTATTTATAAATAAAAAATTTAATGGATGTATATATATGTATATGCAAACCATTCACAATATGAATTAATAGCAATAAACCTGAAACAAAAAATGTTACCTGGTGACCAGTGAATCCCAGTCAGAAAGAGTACCCACATCCTTTAAGGCAGCTTTCCAGCTCTCCACCTTGTGCTTACTCACAGTCAAAGACTTTTCATGTTTCTCAAATGCAACTGCAAACCTACCTGTCTGGTTACGAACATGGGAAGGATCAACTCTGTAAAACACCGGTATAACCATTAGCCTGTTGTTTCTCATACAATCAACAATCTTCACGAGTTCCTCCAAACACCATTTTGAAGATGTATAGTTTTCTGAGAGAATAGCAATAGAGATTTTGGACACTTCAATTGCTTCCAAAAGTGGTGGTGAAATCTCTTCCCCTCTCGCAAGATCAACGTTATCAATGAAAGTTGGAATTTCTTTTCGGTCAAGGCAGTGTAGAGATGGCTGGTAAAGTTGTCACGAGTATCTTCGCCTCTGAAACTAAGGAAAACATCGTGTTTTCCTTGAGAAGTAGTGGGATTGGAAGAGGAAGAAGAAGCAGTTTGATTCATGTTGAAAAATAAATAAATAAATTATTACAGGGTGGGGTATGAATCAATTGATAATATACAGAGAACAACAGATTCACCAAAGGTTCCAACTCTGTGGGTAAAGAGAGTGAATTGGTGATTGAAAGGCTGAACAAGTCAAATGCATATCCATTGTGAATAAATAGTAGCAATTCAAACAAACTTCTGCGAAGGTACCATCAAGGCCAGCTCAAGGGTACTTTTTAAAGGATAATGTTGGATGTCGCGAGTTACGACATCCAACAGTAAAATTGCGGGGTCATTTTACAAAATGACCCCCACTCAAATAGGGGCAAAAAAGGAAGATAATTTTTTTATGGGGATCTAACGCGTAATTTTTTAGGGAGATATTTGTAAGGACCTAAATGGATATTCGTCGCGACTCGTGACGTCGTGAGCCGCAACGCGTATCATGATCCCTTTTTAAAATAATAAATTCCTGATTAATTATTACCTTTTTAAGTAGTGATGGTGACTTTTAAACTCAAAACAAATTAAAAAGATAATTTAATATTAACACATAATAAGTTTTTGTATAGTTTTTTTATGCTCCTTTTCACCCATGAACTTTAATCTTTTGGTCTATTGCACCCCTCAACTTTTAAATTTGCCTATTGCACATCTCAACTTCTATTTTGTCCCTATATTACTCATGATTTAACATTTTAATTTTCTATTAAACACATGTATTGCCAGCGTGGATAAGCAATTGAAATCAAACAAATTCAGGCGCGTCTGCCACTGTAGCACCATGGGTGATATAGGCACAAAATAGAAGTTGAGATATGCAATAGGTAATTTTTGAAAGTTAAGGGGTGCAAATAGACCAAAATGGTAAAGTTTAGGGGTGAAAAGAAGCATTCGGCCTATTGAAATATGTCCATGTTGGCATGATGTTTGACACGTCAACACATGTTCTATACACGCGCTCTAATGCTCTGAATCATGGATGATATAGGCACAAAATAGAAGTTGAGTTGTGTAATAGACAAATTTGAAAGTTAAGTGATGCAATAGACCAAAAGGGTAAAGTTCAAGGGTGAAAAGGAGTATTTGGCTTTTTTTTTTTAAGTTAAAAAATTGAGAGAAAAATTAGAGTTGAAAAATAAAATGATTTAGTACATAATCTGTGTGAAAAGTTTGAAAAATAAAGAGATGCAATTTTAGAAAATAGTAGAGAAAAATTTAAATATACAAATTATAATTATTATATAAAAATATTAATTTAAAAGTAGCGAATAGAGATAATAAAATCATCTTAAAAATGTTTTATGTTAAAATTGTCTTTCAATTACATCATTTATATTTTTCTTCTATATTATCGAATAAATTTATTTTACATATTTAATAGTGATAATGTAAAATAATTTTATTTTATAAAAAATAAAATGATAATTTTGCTTGCTCAATTATATTTTTTGTCAAATGAAATCATAAAGCTAGTATAATCATATAAGTTAGAATTCTAACATGTAAATATGTTTCAAGTGATGAGGTGAAAATTAATAGTAATGAAGATAAAATGAATGAAGCAACCTCCAAAAATCATGAATGCTAGTGGAGGACCTGACCAAGTCCATTCACTAACAGTACCTATACATATAATTAAATAAATAAATCAGCTTTTAAGGATATAATGATGGTGTTGCAAACAATTCATATTTTAAAAACTACACAATCAATCAAAACTTCAATCTAAAATTTCATCAATAATACATTTTTTAAAAGAAAATTTTGAAATTTCTATGCTTCTTACATATATATACATTTTTATATATCGAAATCAACTGCTTTTTGTTGGTGCCAAATTACATATAGAAATAGGACTCATTTTACCATTCATTCATTCATTTTAGTTAGCATTTAGTATAAGTTAACATATAGAATTAGATACTTTTATGTTTTGTTTGTTTTTTATAGGGAAAAGAGATATGGAGGTGATTGGTGGTGAATTTGAGCTGAAAGAAGAAGAAGTAGAGCAAGCCTTTATGTCACAGTCGCGGGTGATGCGCGAGCACGGGTTGACTGATCTAAGTAGCAGTTCAAACTGAGGTTCTATAGCGATCGTGGGTCTTTGACAGCCTAAACCTCCTGTGTCTTGCATGATCACATCTCCTTAGCTCAAAGCCCTTCTGTTGCAATTGCGGACCAATATACGATCGCGGCCTGCTTGTTGCTAACACTAAAAATGATGATGTGTACATTTTAAAAGAGAAGATCTAGGAGGAGCTGAAGAGACATCAAAAGGAGGCTATAAAAGGACAGGCCCACGCCTTTTTAGGGGGATTCTCTGGATTTTACAACAACCTACAACAACAAGATAGAGAAAGAGGAGGAGAAAGAGAAAGGAGCAAGAAGAAGAGCTTCCATAGAAAGAGGAGGAGAAAGAGAAAGGAGCAAGAAGAAGAACCTCCATTGAAGAAACCAAGCTCCTTGATAACAATTTCTCTTCCCTTTCTATTTAGCTTTTCATTTTCTTAATCTCTTGGGTTGTATTGAATATTGAATAATGATTATGGAAGCCATGTTTAGCTAAATTTATTAGTGTTGTTGGGATTTTGGAAACCCTTTGAATTAAGTTTATTTTATAGATCCTTCCTTATTTACTGTATATTATATTTGTTGTGCCTTATTATGTGTTGTGTTCTGGCCAAATACAGTCTTAGTTTAGATCTATACATTGAGAAATGGTAGATCTAATAGACCCACAAATGCATGTTGAGTAATCAATAACTTGAGAGAGCTTGATATTATTCAATCCTCCATAAGTTTGCTTAATGCCTTGTATGCTTGATGTCAACTTACTTTCATGGTGATGATGAGAATTAAGCCATAATTCTGAGATTTGATTGATTCATACATGTAGAGTTTATCTTTACTTGAGAGAGAGTGTTAAATGACTTTTAGAAGCTTGAGGTGTGCAAGTAACTTGAATGGATTTATGACTTAACTTGATGAGAATATGGTGTACAATTCCCCAACAACATGATCTCAATATTGATTTACCTCTCAATTAGTTGATTGGTATTAGTTTAAATTGCATTTCATTTAATATTGATTATTTAATTTATTCATTATTGCCTTCAATTGAAATTTTGTAAGCTCTAAATATATTAAACTAAAGCTAATAAATTCTTAGTCCTCAATCCTCATGGGAACGATACTTTACTCTTTCTATATTACTTGTCGACCTGTATATTTGCGTTGTGCTAGCCAACAACAAGATTTTGGCACTGTCGCTGGGGATTAACAGAGCTAACATCATAATTAGTGATAGTTTGTTTAGATTAGAGCACATTTTCTTTTATATTATGTTCTTAACTTGTGGTGCTCTGTTTTAGGTGCTCTTGTTGCTGTGTATGCCCAATACTAGAGGTACTCAGAAGGAACCATTAGTTTTTGTCCGGGACTTATCTAGATTTGAAAATGAAAATTGCAGGAAATCGAAGAGTACAACTAAAGAAATGGCAGAACAATAACAAGGAGTAGCTCAAAGAACTCTTTTAGAGTTCACCATGCCTGGACTTGAAGGTGCACAGTAAAGTATAATGAGATTGAACATCCAAGTTAATACTTTTGAGATGAAGCCTGCACTTCTACAGATGATCCAATCAACTATACAATTTCATGGCTTGCCTTCTGAGGATCCCAATGCTCATATAGCTCCATCTATAGTCTTCTACATAAGAGATCCCTTAGCTGCCGCATCAATTGTGTCTTTAATGGGCCTCATTACACCATTATAAAAGGTTCACATAAGGACGTCCCTAAGAAGGCCATGGTGAGGGCAACTTTGCTGTAACTCATTAAATCTCTCCCAAGCATCACATAGAGATTCAGTCTCATATTGCTAAAAAGTGGTTATATCTTTGATAATCTTAGTCGTCTTCGCAGGTGGGAAGTATTTTGCTAAGAATGCCTTGGCTAAAAGATCCCAAATGGTGATTGATACAGGTGGCTATGAGTTAAGTCACACCTTTACTCTATCTTTAAGAGTGAAAGGGAAAAGCCTCAAGTGAATAGTATCATCTGAGACACCATTGTATTTAAAAGTGTTATATATCTTAAGGAAATTCGCTGGCCAACAACAATTGTTTATCGCCATCGGAAAAACAAATAGCTCCCAAGCAAGGAGGAAAAATAGGAGTAGATGTTGTCACTTCTATTCAATCTTGAATTGCAGCTGTGTTAAAGCAATTGGAGACTTGACATCAAAAGGTAATGCCATTTCACCTTTTTTGCTCTATCTTGTGAGCACTACCATATGCTTCGTCATTCAACATTTGAGTGTAGCTTTGGAAGCGGAAATGGTAAAACTTGTAGCTTAAAGCACAAGAACACACAGCAATAAGAGGATCTAAAATAAAAAAGAGAGCAACCAACAACTCTTTAAAACCTCTAAAGATTGTTGAACCTTGAGGGGTAAAACATCAATTTTTATGGTCACAAATAAGAGTAAAATTATATTTAATTCGAGTGTTTAAGTGTTTTATATTCAGGTTGATTAAAGTTGAAATAATTAGATATGGCACAAGCAGTGACAAATGCATCATGCCTATAACAAAAGGGAAAATCGAAGATCAAATTTTTGTGACAAAAGTTGAAGTCGGATTTGGTGAAGAATGATGGAAATCTTCATTATAAGTGGTCATAAGTGAATTCCAATCATCAAAAAAAAATTCTAGCAAAATTACAAAAATTAAATTTACAATTTTTGTAAAATTCCCGAAGCTCGTCACCACCAGTGTCATGATCATGAAAGCATGAAAATTCAAAGTCATCTCTTGGCGCCCTCGATTGTCATGATCATGATGAATTCTTCATGATCATAACAATGTTGCAGACTTGCCTTTTCTTAGGTGGTTCAAATGGCTCTATTTGCATTAAATGCACCTCCAACAGCTCTTTTTTCTCTATAAGGGTTTAAATACTACTTGGAACAGAGCTGGAAAAAAGAATGAAGTTGAGAAAACACATTTAGAGCAAACTTTGAGCATTTTCTCTTGAATTTATTCTTCAACCACCTAAGCTCTTCATCTTTACTCTTTATAATCCTTTCTATCTCAAGAGTGTTCTTGAGTGTGGGTTGTTGAGTGTTTAACACAATCATTTAATAGCTTAATAGTGAGATTGAGTAATTTGGGATTGTGATTTGAATACTTATAAGCTAAGAGGATTATTCTTAGCATTTGGGTTTGAGTGTGAGCCTTTGAAAAACACTTGGGTTTGAGTGTTAGCCTTAGGAAAATACTTGTAAGCTAAGAGGATTGTTCTTAGCACTTAGGTTTGAGTGTGAGCCTTGGAAAAACACTTGGGTTGCTTGGTTTAAGCTTGTAAGGGTTTAATCTATATCTTGAAGTAGATTGTTAGTGGATTGAAACTCTCAACAAATGGTTGAGGAGAGGACATAGGCTTTGAGGGTCGAACCTCTATAAATTCCTTGTGTTTTTCTTGCTCTTCTTCTTCATTCTATTATGCTCTAACTTTGATTTTAGTTTGCTCTTTGTTAAAAATCAAAAATTCCCTATCTAGCTCAAAAAGCTAATTCGAACAAAGAATAAAAGTCTATCTTAGAAAAACTGAAAAATGAAGTTTTTACAAAAACTAGGAATACCATACCAAGAGACACTTAGATAAACTAAATAATAGTTGTAACAACAACACATAAAATATGTTGCATAGGAACACTAACACACATTAAACATGAATAATGACAGCACGAAATCACTTTAATATTTCCAACACTCCCCCTTCAAGTGATTTTTGAAATAACTCCAAGCTTTGAACACAGCAGCTCAAATCTTCCTTTTGGCAACAACTTGGTGAAGATATCAGCAACATTTTCTTTGCTTCACACTTCTTCAGCACTTGTAGTACCATCAAG
The DNA here is from genome assembly GCA_949634005.1 of Mallotus japonicus. Classification (NCBI taxonomy): domain Eukaryota; kingdom Viridiplantae; phylum Streptophyta; class Magnoliopsida; order Malpighiales; family Euphorbiaceae; genus Mallotus; species Mallotus japonicus. Next base: position 10,328 of record CATIWK010453770.1, read on the forward strand.
AACCTTTTCACGAACGAAATGATGCTCTAACTCGATGTGCTTTATTCTAGTATGACAAACTGGATTTAATGCAAGTTTTAGAGCACTTTGATTATCTCCAAACAATGAAGTTGGTTCCTTGATATGCAAACGAACATCTTTAATGAGTCTTCAAAGCCAAACACATTCTTAAGTAGCAAAAGCAACAGCTTTATACTCTGCCTCAATTGTTGAAAGAGAAATAGAATGTTATTTTTTGCTACACCAAGAAATACTTGTACCACCACATAAATAAACATAATGAGATGTAAATCGTCGGTCATCCAAGTCACCACCAAAATCAGCATCAGTAAAACTATGCATTAGAAAATTAATTCCTTTCTTATAAGATAAGCCCAATTCTAAAGTAGAATTAATATACTTCAAAATCCTTTTGGTTGTCTCTATGTGAGGCTTCCTTGGTGCTTGCATAAATCGACTAACCAAACCAACAGAAAATGCAATATCTGGTCTGGTTATAGTTAAATAAAGAAGACTTCCAACTAAAGCACTATAAGATTGAGGATCATCCAAGATAGGACCTTCGTCTCACTTCAACTTCAAGTTTGCATCTAAGGAAACATATTGCCTCTTTGCTTCCTTCATACTAAATCTATCCACAAGCTTCTTTGCATAGCCTTTTTGAGACACAAAAATTGTATTCTTCAAATTTTCTACTTTAAGACCAAGAAAGTGACTTAATTTTCCCAAATTTTTCATCTCAAAGCGAACATAAAGCTCCTCTTTCAGTTTGTCAAGTTCTTTTTGCTCGTAATTATCATGTCATCAACATATAGAAGAACAGTCACATGAACACCTCCATGTTTCTTGATAAACAAACTGTGATCTGATTATGAGGAAATAAATCCACAAAACTGTAAAATATTCAGTAATTTTCCCATACCAAGCTCGTGGAGCCTGTTTTAACCCATAAAGAGCTTTCTTCAATTTATAAACAAGATCGGGATACATACTTGAAGTATATCCTGGGGGCTACATTATGTAAATTTCTTTTCCAAGTTCTCCATACAAAAAAGCATTCCTCACATCTAGTTGCCACAAGTTCTATTCATAACTGGCTGCCAAGGAAATCAACAACCGAACTGAGGTCATTTTAGCAACGGGGCTGAAAGTTTCTTCATAATCTTCTCCATATTTTTGAGAAAAATCATGAGCAACCAACCTTGCTTTACATCTGTCAATCCTACCATTTGCTTTCCTTTTAATCTTATATACCCATTTACAAGTGATCGGCTGTACATCCTTCAATTTAGGAATAAGATCCCAACTTTCATTTTTCATGAGAGCACTAATCTCCTCAGCCATAGCATTATCCCATTCTTTATTGCATGCAGCTTTATTAAAATAAGATGGTTCTTCATCATCAATTAGACCAGCAAAGAAACACGAATATGTGCTGTAAAATTTTCATCTCGAAACCGGGCTGGTTTGCTGATATTTTTTCTTGGGCGCAAATTAACACTCAAGTTTTCAGAAATTCTTTCTCTTTGTTGTTCTGAATCTTCATATACATCAAGGCTCCCCCTTTCACTTTGCTGCTCCAAATTTAAATGAACTTGAGCTGGTGGTGGTGGTGGTGGTGATGGCACAAAATTCAAAGTAGTCACTTCATGTTGAACATCTGATTCATCTTTTCTTTTTCTGTAATAAGTGGACAATTCATCAAACACTACATCTCTTGAAACAACTGACTTGTGTGTTGCAGGATCCATACACTTCCAGCCCCTTTTCCTTTCATCATAGCCAATGAAAATGCACTTCCTTGCTTTGGCATCTAACTTACTCCTCTGTGACTCTAGCACATGCACATAACAAATATAACCAAAAACCCGAAAGTTCTTGAGAGTGGGTTTTTCTCCATACAACTTCTCAAAAGGTGTCTTCATATTAATTGGACTAAGGGGCATACGATTAATCACATACTCTGCACATTTCATACCTTCTGCCCATAAGGCTTTAGGTAAATTCTTCGCACGTAACTAGCTCTTGCAAGTTTCAACCAGGTGTTTGATCTTTCTCTCAGCAACACCATTTTGTTGTGGTGTTCCCACACAACTAAGCTCCTATTTAATTCCATTTTACTGAAAAAAGAGAAGAATTCATCAGAAGTAAACTCACTTCTATTATCAGTTCGTAACTTCCTTATCTTTTTATCAAGTTCTCCTTCTGTAGTCGCTTTGAACTTTTTGAACACATAAAGACTTTGTGATTTGTGTTTTAAAAAATAAACCCAAGTAAACCTTGTGAAATCATTTACAAAAATCAGCATATAATGAAAGCCAGAAAAAAAAAAAGGGAGTTTTGGTTAGGTCCCATCAAATCACAATAAACAAGCTCCAATGGCGCTTTACACCTAGATTTTGATTTTTGAAATGGTAACCTATGGCTTTTACCATATTGGCAGCCTTCACATACTTCACCAAAACTAGTGAGATTAGGAATCCCATCCACCACCAAGTTCTTTTGCACCATAACTCTTAACTTGTCCATGTTAAGATGTCCAAGTCGAGCATGCCATACTTGAGCATTATCAATTCTAATGATCTTGTTAACATATGAAGTAGATGTAGATAAAACAAATAAGTGATCAACTCTCTTACCAATATGAACAACATCAGCCTTTAACTCCTTGAGATTTCGAAGAAACTTTACATCAGTTGGACTAAACAACACATGATGACCAGCGTCCACTGCATTACATATGGACAAGAGATTCTTCTTTACTCTAGGAACATGATATACACTACTTAGTACAATACTTTCACCATCATCTTGGTGAAAAACTACAGTACCTTCTTATTTTATCGGATGAACCGTATTATCAGTAGTGACAATGGCTTCATTTCCTTTATGTTCTTGATGTGCACTTATCACCTATTAAATGATGTCCACAACTAGAATCTACAACCCAATCTTGCTTAGGATTAATATAAGCCAAAGCATTTACATTACTAGCCTCAGCCATAGAGCACTTTGTCCAATCTTCTTCATTTACATCCTTGCATTCAACTCCACTTTTCTCTGCTTCAGCAACATTTGATTGTTTCAGCTTAACACGACATGTTTTCCTTATAAGTCCGATTTTACCGTAACGATAACATTTGATGGAATTCCTTGAATGAGAGACTATACCTTCTTTTTCTTTAGCTTCCTTTTTCTTTTCAGCTCCTCTAAAATCATATTTCTTTTCTTCTTTTTTTGTTAAAAGTGCCTCCCTTCAAGTGAGGTTTAAGTTGATAAATAATTTTTTGGTTCATGGGTTTGTTGATCAACAAGAACACAGATCATAGGAACGGTGCCAGCATTGGTGTTAGTTATGGCTAAGCAATGAACTAGCAAGTTGAAGATTTAGAGGAGAGGGGACCAGAAGCAGAGCTTCATGCTTAAAGTCAGCCTAATTTAGAGTCTAGTCTTGAAACAGAGTTTGTGCAGCAAGCTGGGACAGTGGATCAAGCTTCTCCTCTTCCGGGTGCTTTATTTGAAGTTTTATTAATCATATTTAGATTACTGAGTTAGTAATCCCTTTAAGATCGAGTGATAGTAGTCATTCTCAGGCCCTGATTTTCTGTTTGTTTAGTTCCTATGCTGTGATGGCAGCATGGACAATCATGCACTGGAGTTCTTCTTTCCGTCAATGGAAAATCCATTTCCAAAAAAATATATATATAATATAGATTTGTTGATAGACAACCTATAAGACTATTACAAGTATTGAAAATGATACATTGGCAGAATATATAATTTCACCCCTGAACTTAATTTACTCAATTATTATATGTCACCTCTCGACTTTTATTTTGTTCAATTTCACCTCTTAACTTCTATTTTTCACCTATTTATCCTACATAACTTCTATTTTTCACCAATTTCACCTCTTAACTTTTATTTTTCATCTATTCAAGCTCAGCACGAGTTAAATGCATACGTTTGTCTGGTGTGCAAGAAGAGCTAAATAAGTGAAAAACAAAATTATTTTAGTGATCATTTTTCTCCAAAAATAACATTAGGTATTTGATTTTATTATTTTTTATTATAAAATTATTTTTTATTTAACTTAAAAAAGAAAAAATTATTTTTTATAATACAATTCATCAATACTTAAATTATCTGAATTCTCAATTAATGGAAAAAGGGTCCAAGACTTCGAGCTCTTAACTATAAATAGTCATGCAAGGAATCAAGATTTCTCACACCTTGCACTTGAGAAAATTAGATAATTAGCAAAGAAATGTTGGTCACTAAAGAATGAAAGGTGGTGGTCAATTACTTGTATCTTTGCTATTACTCCTGGCTTTGGCTTTCTCTTTTGCCTCTGCTTATGACCCAAGCCCTCTTCAGGATTTCTGTGTTGCAATAGATGAACCCAAGAATGCTGGTATAATTATTGATATAAGCTTGCTTATCTTCTCTTTTTCTGCATTAATTATTCTCATTATCTTTCTTTGTTTTATCTTTTACTTATTTTTTTCTCATAAAATTATGCTCTGACTGAGGTTTGAAGTCGTAATTCACACTCTTACGGTACTGAAAACCAGTATCACAGAACTAAAATCAAGCTTTCATTTGCTTAGAATTATGCATGGATCCTGACAATTAGCATTTCTTGGAATGAATGCAGTGTTTGTCAATGGAAAATTCTGCAAGAACCCAAATCTTACTGTAGCTGAAGATTTCTCCTTCTGCGGACTGAACATCCCAAGAAGCACAGCAAATAAAAATGGAGCTAATGTGACTCTATTGAATGTTGATATGATACCAGGGCTCAACACTCTCGGCATCTCTCTGGCTCGTATCGACTATGCCCCAAATGGTGGCTTGAACCCTCCCCACACTCA
>CATIWK010453982.1:0-13415 GCA_949634005.1 Mallotus japonicus
ACACACACACACACACATCTATATGAGACCTTTATATATATGCAACCTTATGGAAAGCAGTAGCGTAGTTAATGGAATGCCATTTTCAATCAAAACTCAATAAATCTCAAAATTGTAACATAAGTTATACCAATCCCAATAGTATCAGAAGATAAACTTCCTAGATGACATTAATTCCCCACACTACCCAAAAAAAATAAATTAAAAATTAAAGAAACAGCTCATATTTTACATATCGTGCAACGTTGCTTTGGCATCCAAGTTGATTCCTGCTAGCAAAAGGTTCTATGGAAACTAGTGGTTGCATGGTTGGATGAGAAATAAAAATAACCAGAAATACATATTGGCCAAAGAATGCCCTCAAAGAAGGTCCATAAAATAGTCATCAAACAATGGTTATAGAATACACTACATATCACAGATGATGATATCCAATTCTGATGGGTGGCATATTTACCCATATTAGAAAAAGGTTGAGCTAGCTTCCTAATGCACAGACAAAAGCTTCCTCCGTCAGAAAAATATTATTGATACACCCATTGTGAAGCACCCTACAGCCACCCAGGGGCTCAAACGCTCACCTATTTCAACAGTCACACAACTTGTCAGAACGCAATTGAGGCTCAGCATATAAAGTTAGAAGTTCATGATTGAGACTCGGCAATTGAGGCTCAGCATAAAGGTTAAAAGTTCATAAAAATATAATAGTCATAGATCCTATCATAATATACTTTGAATTCTAACTTCTAAGTTTCTTTTACACAATTTCTAGTTGGACTTCATTGTGTACATTTGAGAATTACATATCAACCGCTTGCCTGCTTCCATCCTCAGTCAGCTGTTATTGACTGAGCTGCTACAGAAATCCTCCATATCTTCAATATTTTCCACCAATATTTAATGGAAAATTTAAAAGTCTTCAACTATTTTAAATCTGATCTTGGTCTTCATTAATTATGTAAATTGTTATGGAGTGACTTGTATCTGTTGTTGCATGATATGCATGGTAATTTTCCATTTTGTTATAATAACTTTAGCTTTCTTTACATATGGAGTTTTAGTAAGTAATTCAATGGAAACACATATTCTTTTGGCAAATTAGGTCTCACTCATAACTAGTATAAACACAGAACAAAAGAAAACGCATGAGATGATCTAGACTAATCCTTAAAGTAATGGCAAAGCATTTGTATAAGGATGCTTACCTATTCTAGCTGCCTTCCAAAAAAACCCACGGAACCTGTCCATAAAGTTTATACAGTCATTACTACCAAAACCACTCTTCCCCATAGATAAAACAAAATCAATGACAACAAAACACTACAATATGACTATTTTGTAAAATTATTGACTTGATCCCAACACGCAAAGAGTAAACAAGAAAATACATACTTGTCTAACCAAATGGAAGACTGGAAAAGAAAACAATAATGTACAATTAAAAAAATGTTATCATATCTTTTGCTGTTGGGTGTATCTTTATTCCAAAGTAGCATTTCTATCTTCTATAGGGAAGTCTATAATAAATTGAAACATTTGATTTTGTGGGATGAATGAATTTTAGTATTAAGAGAAAACATGATTTCTAGCAGGTTGAGAGGTAGAGGCGAAAAGATTCCAGGCACTAGCAACTCAAGTGTTTATGGCACATAGTGTAGTAACTGAAATGAGCATGAACAGTGCAGAATAAGTGTGTAGAACATAAGAAAAACTAGATATTTTCCATTACTATTTCAAGTTTTGGTCCAGCCTATCACAACAAATTTCACTCCGTGCGAAATAGAGCAGAGATGACAACAGAAAGGGACTGATAACTTAGACAGGCTAAGACACAGGTTGTCTCTCCTCCCACTCACCAGGGGACAGGGTGAGGACAGAAGCTCAGGCATCCTCAAACCATTTTCATCCCTAGTCTTACTCATATTCCATCAAGTATGACATGAAAATACATGAAGGGAAAGCAAGTATCAAATTTCAGATTGGCTAAAAATTGCCTCCACAATAGGCATGATTCCTTCCCCCAATTAAGGAGAAAAGCAATTTAAGTTATAATCATCAGCCCAGCCACCTAAGTGGCAGTAAGCAAATTTATTAAAAACAAGGAAAGGCTGATGGTTTCAAGGGGATGCAATAAATCTAAAATCTGAATGGAAGTTAAAAGGAACCTAGAATTCAGCAACCCAAGCAAGGCTCAAGGCTTATGTTATGGGTTCACCAACAGCATTGGTGTTTTGAAACTTTGTGAGATGTAGCCTAGAATTTTGTGCACATGTAGCCTGAGACTTGGTCTTGGTAATAGAATGCTAACTTGCTCAACATCATTAGAGAAGCATTGAGAATAGCTCAAACTTAATGATTAGCCAAGAGTTCAAAGTGCCCACATCATTGAGCTTTGAAAACCAAATAGCTAAACCATAACTAGAATAACGAAGGGTGAGAGTTTTGCCTAAGCTGCAGCAAATGTTGGGCTATTTTCCATGCCAAAAAAAGAAACCAGTCGCTCAGAGGATCTACCTTTGGTGTTCATTTCTACAATGTATAATAATTAACAGAAACATGGATGTTTCCAGATCAAATTCTCTTTCAAGAACAGCAAATGTCATTAATTTCTATTCAGTGCCAGCCAACACTTAGAATCACATCATCACAAGTCAACCCAAACCAAAAACAAATCCGAAACAGAAATTCTCATTAACAAAATCAAACAGAATGCATGCATTTTACACTAAAAGCAATCAATCATTATATTACAAAGGCAGATACATACCCAGTTCTGTGTTCCAGGATTGCAGGAAAGTGCATCTTTACATAAGTACAAGTACAAATTCCCAATAGAACAACCGTGAGAAAAGAATGAAAATTGAACAGTGCAGACTGAAAACATCAAAACAAGTAAAAACCCACGTCAATAATTCACTCCATTATTAAATAACAACACAAAAAAAAAGGTCTAATTCTTCAAATTAAAAAAAAATTACTTTACCATGACTTGATCCTCCTCAAGCTGTCAACTTTTCTTCCTTCAAATCTATAAATTAACAAAAAAAAAAAGTGATATAAACATTTCCATGTTGCAGAAAGTAACTAAATTTGATACAGAAACTGATCCTTGGTTTTGATTCATTAGATTAAAAAACAAAAACTGAATTTGAGCAAATTCGGAGGCAAAAGAATCAAGCTTTTGGAAGATTAGGGTTTAGTGAAGGGAAGAGATAAAGGGGTAGAATGGTAAGTAACAGAAATTTACCTCGACTCGAAGACTTGTTAGATTTATGGATCCAGACCAGTGCTTTGCCTGAGCTTAAAGAGACGAAGAGAAAGAACCGTTATTTTGCTTCGACGCTAAATGGCTGTGAACTGTAAAAACGGTACTAAAAGAGGTGGAAAAGTATAAAAACCAAGAAAATTTTTTGCGTCACCGAAAGTGCGTCACCAAACGTTTTAAAATGCTGCCACATGTCCATAACATGGAAAAAAGAATTTATTTTATGCAACTTTTCTCCATTATTTTTTTAGTTTATCAAAAAAAAAAACACTATTGATAAAAAAAATTAATATTTTTAAAATTTTAATAATTTTAATCAGTTTTCTAATTTTGAAATTTTTATTTTAAATATTATAATTTTAGCTACTCAATAATTTTTTCAAAATTGAATAAAAAACATGATATAAATTTAACTAAAAGTTATTTAATAAATTACATATTTATATAAGTGGAAGATTTAAAATAAATATTATTATATTTTTATCAATTAAATTTGTATGATGTGTATGAATAATTGTTGAGATCTGATATGAGTTGTTCTCATTTAAATAATATTTTGAATTCGAATCGTGGTATATATAATTGCATTAAATAAGTTGTTAAGAGACTTTTGTTGCTTTTATAGTCTTATATGAACCTATTGAATTAATAAAAATTTAATACATTTTAGATACTGATGATTCGGATAAAAAAAATTTATATAATTTGTCTTGCCACATTTTTGTTCAATTTTGATTAAAGTGATTAATTGTTAAATTGTGATAATTTATCAAAATGAAAAATAAAATAAAACTGTTAAACTAAAAATGTTTGAAATTATCCTTATTAAAGTCAATGATGAAATGGCCTTTTAAAATAGTATACTGTAAATTATTATTTTTATTTTGCTGAGGTGGTCTTATTTTATATGCATTCATTTATACCTTAAATATGAACAATCCAATTTTTTCATGGACAATTATTAATGATACCAAGTAATTACAAAGTATGAACATTCACTAACTACTAAGCTATATCATGTGAGATTTTGCAATTTAACTCAGATGAATTCTTATAAATGCTTCAAATAACTGCCAATTATTTTCATTGTTTTTGAGTGACAAACTCAAAACCTGAAAAAAAGCCATACAATAAAAGGTGAATATAAAAGAAAAATCAAGGTGACATTTTTTGTTTATTACAATACATCCCATGGAAAGGGGATGGAAATTTAAATTACAAATTAATAAACCTACTTCCATAATTCTCACAAAAGGAAAAAATATATATGTACTTATCCCCAATTATGCTACCAAAAACTTCCTGAAACTCCAAAAATTTTGGACCCAATTTGCAGTCAATAAAAATAGAAGTTAAATGATGGCTGAAGCAATCTTTAAGCAACTTCTACCTGTCAAATGCCAAAATCATGCAATGCCCATTTGCAAAAATCAAGAAATTTTCAAGAGCTTTGTTCCTATGTTCCAATCCTTTCAAGATTTTCTGATACTGTTTTCATCCTGGGTCTAAGCTCAGGATCTGCTTCAGTGCAGGCAAGGGCAACATGGAAAACCGCTAGCACTTCCTTTTTGGCATGTACTTCCTGCAGCAACGCTGGATCAACCATGTCTGACAATGGGTTCTCTTCCTCAAATCCTTTCCTCACCCATCTTACTATGTCAGGAATTTCTATAGAAGTTGATGTAGTTGGTGAAAATTCAGGAGATTTTCCTGTCAGCAATTCTAACAACACAACCCCAAACGAATACACATCCCATTTCTGTGTTGGTCTGTTTCCAGGAACACGGGCTTCCGGGGCTCGATAGTTGTTGGTTCGCTCGGTCTGGACCGATTTCAAGTAAGGTAAAGCTCCACCAATAAATCCACCGGAAGAAGAAGGGTTGTTGCCGGTGATGTTAATTAGTCTGCTGAGGCCAAAATCAGATATGTGAGCCTGAAATTCGTTGTCGATGAGGATGTTTGATGGTTTAATATCTCCATGTACAAATTTTCTTGGACTACATTCATGGAGGTAGGCTAAGCCCCTGGCTGTTCCCTTAGCAATTCTCAGCCTAGTTGTCCATGAGAGACTTGGGGATGGCTGACCACTTCTCCCTGGAAAAGAACATGACAATCGTTTGTTAATGGCCGTACATTGTTGACTACTAGATGAATTGGAATTTCAGACAATTAAAGCTGTGAAACAGAAATCATTGAATTTGGATGTAGATATACGTCTGCGTTTAGGAATTTTCTCTGCTTAGTGCTTGTATATCCTGAATGACCTTGAATTGGAATAGATTGGAACCCATATTCTTTAAAATTTTTCCTTAACATTTCATCATGCCACAACAACATTCTACCTTTAAAGTAAAAAAATGAGATAGTATACTAAAGAGGTGAGACCTATGGGACCAAGCCTAACCAGAAAGACATGAATGTAATGTGGTCCAATTCTATAAAAGCCTGTCTAGACTAATTTCAATTTCAAATATCAAGCAATCAATGACGCCTAAATCAAACTGTCCAAGGCTGATGTCTTTGGTCCCAGGATCGACCTGCGGCACCTTTCTAAAGGATTTTATGCAGATGGAATCCATAGTTATGGTGTTCATACTCATACTTCAATAAATAAATGCTCTTTTCTCCTGTTAATATTAACAACTAATAGTCGTGACTTTTATAAAAATTCCAACGAATGACTAACAGTTAAAAAAAATAAACTATTATTTCAATGGCGTTTTAAGAACATAACTTTTATCCATTTTTTTCCTTTAAAAAACATATATACTTCTGAAGTAAAGACATGGTACTTGAAAGAAGAAAGTGTGGAAAAAGAAAAAGGTCAAGAGAAAGAATGCAAAGGAACATTCATAAAGTCACTTTAAACGAAAAGATTCTGAATCAAGGTCCAGATTTAAGAAGGAAACTTAAGAAAATGCAAGACCAAGAGTCAAAGGAGAGGGTGATAAGATCAAACAAAAATTATTACATGATCACAAGGTATACGGAAACAAAATTGGGCTGCAGCATTTACTGATATCTGAGTAAATGCTTCTCACATAAGAAAGGAGTAATGGGTTATTGTTGTTATGAGTTTCTGACCCATTTCCCTTGTGATTGGAGATCTAGAAATGCTCAAATTCTCTATGCATGGCCAGGCCAATAGCAAGGGACCTACCATTCGGTGGATCTCACAGACAACAACGCCAACCTAACTCTTTATAGCCAACAATTGACTATCATATAGTATTCAGAACAATCATTTAATGGGACTATTCTAATCCAAGAAAAGTCTATAAGTCCTTGTAGAACATTAAATTAGCAAGTAATTGGAAGCAAAATTCCCTACTAGGCATGCTTGTAGTGGTGTTAGCAAAGGAAAGTGAGAGGACAGAACGCGCATGGGCCAGAAAAGGGTAATACAGTTAGGATAAGGCCATGAGTTGGTGCAGTAAATCATAGCTGGTAGGCCACATGCACCATTAGTGTTGAAACCATGATGGCTAATAACATGTTCATTAATTAGAACCCATTCATGCCCCTAAATTCCCCTAGTAAAAGCACCCAGTTAGTGCTGCTACTATATTTGTCCCCTACACTTTCCCATTTACACTTCCATCCCAAACCCACAATTCACAGGGCCATTGACAGCTACTTTGAGGACCTCATCCTCACTTTCACAATATGCTAGAGTTCAATCAAATCTAGCTTATAGCAAAAAGAACCAACCTTTTACTTGTAAATTTTAGTACTTTAATGATTTCAGATTCACCTATCTTGTAACTCAAACTTGAAACATGCATATTTTTATCCAAATTTGTGTAACTCGAGTGTTTTAGTTTAGCACATCCCTGAATCATGTGAAAGACATTTTGCTAAAGTTCCTTTCTTTGTTTTGAGTCTAATATAATGATTTTAACCAAAAATATCAACTGAGTTTGGACATAGAAAATCAAGACATCTAAAGAAAACCAGATGCTAACAAGAGAACCAATGGTAAAAGATACTGACCTTTAAGAGCAGAAGACAAGTTACCGTTGGAGATAAAATCACTGATAAGTAGCTTCTCATCAGGAGCCCAGTAATAAGCTCTTAACTTCACAATATTTGGGTGTTTAACCTTCCCAATAGCCTGTACTTCAGCCACAAACTCCCTGTACCTCTGTTCTCCTCCCTCACCTAGCCGCCGCACCGCCACAGGAATCCCATTTCCGAGCACAACCTTATACACAATCCCCAACCCACTTTTCCCCAACACGTAAGCTGAAGCTCTAAGTAACTCATCTAACTCAAAGCTAAAACCTTTATCAATTGCAACCAATTCCCCATCTCCTTTTCCCGTCCCTGCTGCTTTCTCTACATCTTCTGCTTCTGAGTCCTCATTGCTGAAACCATTCACACAAGAACATAAAGCACAAGCTCGTGATTTTTCACTTCCACCAAGCTTAGTCTTTCCTGTGCAGCTACAACCATTAGAATCATCTTTCTTTTTCCAAAAGAAATAGACTATAACTAAACCAATCAAAGCCACACCAGCTGCATCAGCTACTGATATAAGTATAATCAACCCAGTACTCAACCCTTTCTTTAGACTATTACTACTGTTGGATTCCTGTCCAGAATTCTGACCTGCCGGAGAATTCTGAGAAGAATCTTTACATGACTTCTGAAGAGGAAATCCACATAAGAGCGGGTTATTGAGAAAAGCAGTTGGTCCTTGATTAGCAAAGGATCCAGTCTGAGGTATTTCACCAGATAAATTGTTGTTTCTAAGATCAAAACTAACAGTCACAGGCAAATTCCCCAAAGATTTTGGGATTCTACCAGACAAATGGTTGAAAGAAAGATTTAAAGTACTAGATAAAGTCTTGAGTTCACCAAGATCATTAGGTATTGATCCATTGAACTCATTATCAGAAAGATCAAGTTGAACTAAATTATCCAATTCAGGCCAAATTCCAGCTGGAATTTCACCAGAGAATTTGTTTCTTGATAAAATTAACCTCTGTAACTGCTTACAATTGTTTAAATTCTCTGGCAAAGAACCTGACAAAGAATTGTTAGAAAGATCAAGGTTTTGTAGTCTAGGAAGATTACAGATAGAAGGAGGAAAAGAACCAGAAAGATTGTTGCCATAAAGGAAAAGACTATGAAGTGAAGTAGCATTAAAAAGATCAACAGGAATCGACCCATAAAAGTTATTGTTATGAAGATTAAGTCTCCTGAGATATAAAAGAGTTCCAAGCTCAGAAGGAATATAACCTCGAAGATTTTTCCCTGAAATTGCGATTCCAACTACACGTGGGTCTGGAAATCCTGAAATGTTCATGCAAGAAATGCCAGTCCATTTGCATGGAGTTGGGTCATCTTCGTTCCAGTCAGAGAATGGATTTTCATCAGATGGTTGATCAACAGCTGATTTTAGAGACAGAAGAGAAAGGCCATCAGGAGAAAGAGAAAAAGTTAGCTCTGTGTTAAGAAATAAGCAGAAGAAGAGCAAAAACAAAGGGAGACAGAAGGGTAGCTTTGCGCTTAATGATTGAATCTTTTTCATTGTGTTCAGAGGTACAGAAGAAGAGAAACCGAAACAGAGAGATAGCTAATATTTACAGAGAAGAAGAAGAAGAAGAAGAGGGTAGTTGGGTCATGGGTGTGGAGAGATTTATGAGACAGAGACTTGAGAAGGACGAGAGTTTGATTGGAAATGGGGCCCACCTCCCGCCAAAAGAAATGCAGAGAGAGAGAGTTTGCTCATCGGAAGAGTGGGAGTAGAGGAAAAGCAATTGCTAGAAAGCTTTTGTTGTATGCTATTGCTGGTTTTATTATTAAGAAATTTTTTACCAGTTTTGCTTATGTTATTTTTTTTTTTTTTTTTTAACAACTGCTTATGTTATATTTGAGATATATATTTCAATTTTTGAAATTTTTATCAGCTCTATGTGTATTATATTTCGACCGTCAAATTTATAACATAAATGTATATTTTATTTTTATTAATGAACTGTAAAATGTTTTAAATATATATCATGAATCTTATCTATTTTTATAATTTTGTCTTAAATTGTGTGAATATGCAGCTCTATTCCCGTTAAATTGAATTAGAAGCCGTAAATTCTAAATGCCAGTAAATTAGATCAAGAAAAATATAATATATTCGGAAATTTTTTTTTTTTTTTATGAATTGATTCATTGGGGATTTTATTTTGTGTTTTCTTTTCTTGGCTTGGAAACAAATTCAATTCATGTTATTGTTGAGAAATGTATATAGTTTTTGGGTGTTTTTGCCTTTTCATGTTTAGTTTCACATTTTTGGTTTGTTGAGTAGCTTAATTGGTAGGGTAAGTTACCCTAATTTAATGAAACCTCTTGTCACACATCCAAAATATTGGTGGTTCACTATTAGTGTAAAATGGACAACATTGTATAATTTCAAACTTATCTTCACCATTACAATTATTATTTAGTTTTTTACTAATGAAAAAAATATGATATTACCTTATAAATTCTGCCACAACAATGAAAATAATTATAAATTCAATCATAATGGCAGAAGTAACTATGATCATGTTATATAGTTCATCGATATTTCTGGAATAAACATGGTAGATTATTCTACTTCTATGTAATCACCAAGAGTAGAGGTAGAATGTTTCATTCTTTTTAAGGTTGAGAAATAAGCTAAAAAATAAATCTAGCCTTTTATTTTTGATATTTTTGTTATGACCATGTGTTTGAGGACCTTGAGAAGGACATACTATGCGACAATCTCTATCAAACGACAAGGAAAGATATTATATATAACAAGTGACTGTAAAAGGAACCTGTAATCTGAACGGTGCAGAACCTCTTTATGTTATAATCTCAATACATTTTTTGCTTTAAACTTTTAATAGTATTGTAATCTTACTTCAGATACTGAAAGAGGTAACTATCTAAAAAAAAAAGTGGTAATTATCAACTTGTTGATAATACATACTACTTGGTTTTGCTGTAATAATAAGCTAATTATGTATGTGTCTATATATTGATTAATTATTATATAGCGTATAAGGTTTTAAATAGATTCGTTTAAGCTGAGATCCTAAGAACCGTTGCATCCAATCAAGAATTTTTTTTAGATTTCACTATAAGTGGTTGATGGAACCCACTTATGTGGTGTCTCACCCTAGATAGTAGATTACATGTCCTTCTTCCTTTAACACTAACAACTAACTAGTCGTGATTTTATGGAGTACTAATACAAAAATTCATATGTTATATATTATATAACTATCAACACTTAAAAAGATAATATGTCATTAAGTTATATGACATCAATCCTAATCCTTTAATAATTAATACTATTATCTATCTGATGTAATAGGTGAACGGTTGGTACAACCTCATATTCAACATATTCATATTGAGCCGATGAGGTGGTAGAGGTAACTCAAGACCTAAGGGTCCTAAGTTCAAACCTAAGTCATGTCAAGGTGTAATCCTTGGCCGCTCCTAAGGATAAAAAAATATTTCATGTTTTTCTCTTCCCGCTAACAACTAACAACTAACAGTTGTGGCTCGATTGTGGTACTAACAACACAACACCAACCAAAAAAAAAAACATATTCATTCAAAGAATATTAAAAATATTTTTTACGACTTTAAATAAATTAAAAAACAAATGTTTTAAAAATTTTATCTTTCTTATAGGATTCACCTGACTTGATCAGATTAGTTGAAAAATTTTACTTTTCTTATAAAATTCACTTGAATCGACGTGGATGAGTTGAAATTTTTATAGTTACTCAATATTGAAAGTAAACAATAATTTTTCTTAATGCTATTAACCACAAGATAAACAATCCAATAAAATCAGCAACATGGTTTCCTGCAATCTCCTTATTCTTGCTCTTTGTAGATTATGGTTAAGATTAGAAAGTTCAATTTGAGATCAATCTCTTTCATATAACAAACACCACTTTCTTTTTAGAAAATAACATAATAATCTCATTGAAACTTATGTTCCACATTTCCATGCCATTCTCTTTTTCGTCTAGATTTCTTGACTCGTAGTAAAAGGGTGAGTGGTTTTAGTTATGATTTTTACAATTGCTTAATGGAAAAGAGCAAAATGATTAAATCTCACTTTCAATCATGAAAACATGCTTAGAAGCTAACAAAGGGTGAGAGAGATTCTGTCCAGCTAATGTTGTTGTTTGCTTATTAGTGTTTGCTTCTGTTTTGTTTAAGAATAGTTTATAATTATACAATTTTGGTATACAACTATACAATGTAAAGTGAGGGAGGAGTTGATTATAAAAACTTATAAAACACTAATAGGTATGTTCTGCTGTTCTTTTCTTTAAATGGCCAAATGCACATTTTCACTCCTAAACTTTATCCAGTTAACCTCTAACACTCCTCAACTTTTATTATGTTATATTCAATATATGTTGAATTAAAGAGAGAATATAATTAAATTTCAAAATTTTTCAACTTTTTTATATTAGTTTTTAAATTCTATTTATATTTTTTTTGAAGCTAACTTTAGCATTTTATGTATTTTAAATCATTTGAAATTAAATTTCTATCTGTTTTGATATTGTATGAATTAAATAGAATAAAAAAATATAAATTGAAAGGTGAAAAATATTTAAAATGAAAGTTTAAAAAATTGAATAAAAATAATAAAAATTGAGGTGTTAGAAGTTAATAGTGAAACTATGCATTCAGGCTTCAGCCATACATAAATAATAGTAGAAACTGATTTTCTTTTCAAGTTGATTTGACAATGTTGTTCTAATAAAGACAATATTTCTTTTTTTCTTTGCTTTGTATTGAAGGGATATTGATTTGGAATAGAATAATATTCATACCCTGATTGGTATTTGGATTATTCACAGTGGGTCCAAAGTACTACAAAATTAATTCACTCATCATATCATACCATAGTCTATAGGGTTTACCAAAGTGTCAATAGGTCTCATTGAACCTTAATTATCTTTTACACTTTCCTCATCATACCTCCATACTAATTCTACAACAAAACCTTATAAGAAGGGAAATATGTGAATTTTTTTCTATTTGGTACCGCGGAAAACAAGGAAATAGTCATTCTGAGGGGTTATTGTTAGTTTTGATGGTACCTAAATTTTACTCAGATTTTAAACGGGTATCAAACATCAATTTTTTTAATCACTTTAATTTTAATTTTGTTTCAAAAAGGTTATTGTTGAAAATTTGTAACTCTTATAATTTTCTTTTAAAACTTTTAATATATTAGTCTTTTTATCTTTTAATTTTCTAAAATTCTTTGTAATTTTAGAAATTGAAAAAGACTCTAAGTGATTAAAAAGTTAAAAAAGAAAAATTATGAAAATTAGAAATTTTTCATAATTTATTTTTCGAATCAAACTTAAAATTAGATGAAAAAAAAAAAGAAACAAATAATATTTAACACTCAATTTAAAATGAGAAGTAGAGTTTGGATCCCACCTAAGCCCATTGTGACTTGTGAGGCCAGGCATAAATCATTCTTTGGTTCCTAGCTGTGACAGAAGTAGAAGAGAGCTCTGGTCGAAAGAAAAAAAAAAAAAAAAAGAAGTAAAAGAGAGTTCACTTACATTTCTATATTTTAGAACGCAAAAGAGAGCTCACCTTTATAGAGCACAAATACTAAACTTCTAAATTTAATTCAATAGTTTTGGCTCATGTAGAGCCAACATATACTGCTATCCCAGATTAAGCACATATCCAAAATAGAGTTCTGGGAAATGATCTGAACCATCAGCACAAAAATAGCCGCTAAAATCCCTTTTTTTTTTCATAGGCTTTACATAAAGTACCATCCCAGATTAAACACATATCCAAAATAGAGATTTAAGAAATGATCTGAAACATCAGCAGAAAGATAGCTACTAACTGCAAAGTTTCCTCATATTTCAACCATTTCTTGCTCCACCGGACTTGGCGTAACTGGATAGTACTTGTAGTGGAGTTCTCCAACATCATCGCCAGATAGTTTCTTCCATCCAGTAGGTCCAACATGGTAAACTGATTACAAAAACATACAATTTCAGATCAGCTCAAATGTCTAAAAACTAACACGCAAAAACATCTGCAAATACATGTAAGCACACACACACACACATTCACACAAACGGATTGACAAATAGAGGGAGATAAAGTA
>CATIWK010454041.1:0-14847 GCA_949634005.1 Mallotus japonicus
AAAAACAACCTCTGCACCATTTACTTCCAAGTTCTCCATCTTGATTCTATCATACAGTTGCTGCACCTGAGTTCTGAAAATGAAGGCTGTAGCTACCGCCAACTGTTCTTAGTTATACTCAATCATCTAAAAGCTCAATGATGGGCTTATGTGCCATTGGCCTATAAGGAACAATAGCAGTTGGATTAATAAGAGCTTTAGCCTTTTTCTGGATATCTTCACTTCCTGACATGTAGATAGACCTTGGTTCTCCATTTTTCTTCTTTTCCAAAAACTGGATAGGTCCAAACTCTACATCATATTATCTAGCCTCCATTGCATCTAAATGAGTACTAAAAGGAAGTGGATCAGCCCAAACAACTTCTACATCATCACCTTTCCAAAATAAAATAAAGGGAGGAAGGGACACAACCATTAGCATGTATCCAATCCCTTCCTAACAAGACATTATAATTGGTAGAAGAATTCACAACAAAGAGTGCAGTAAGAGATGTCTTACTTCCCATACTGATCTCCATTGGTAGTACACCAAGGACATTAGTTACCTCTCCAGTAAAGGCAGATAGAGTGACATTGGTAGGGATGATATCTTCATCAGTCCTTTCTAACATACTTAACATTCTAGAATGAATCACATTTACTGCAGACTTATCATCAATAAGTACCAGAGAAATTGACTTTCCATTCAAATGAGCTTTAATGTAGAGGGGCCTGATATGTCTTGTCATCTCTACTGAGGGTTTCTCTAGTATCACCATTTTTGGTCCACCACCTTTTGAAGCCTGAATGGTAACTCCACCAAGAGCATCATTTTCTGCTATATCTTCTGCATCTAAAGTTTCCTTAAATAGAGGGACTTCTCTTTGAATCTCTATTACATCATCTTTTGCTTCATTAGCCCTAAAAATAGGAGGTAGAATAATAGAGGCAGTAGTATAGTTCAAAGATATAGAAATACTGCCAATTAGAAAACTGGACATTTTTAGAGAACCTGTTTCTTTAGAGCTTGCAACAGAATCATTCTCATCCATTACATTTGCCACATGCTCTTCTTTCTCCTCAACATCTTCATCCTTAGTTGCCTTTCTTTGGAACTTAGACTTGTATGGAGGAAGCTTCAATTCCTCCATTTTCCTCTTTAAAGCTCTCTGTTTTTGAAGTCTCCTTTTTTGTGTCCTTGTGAGAGGTTAAGGGAACTTCTTATATTGAACTCTATGCCATTGGTTCGTGGAGCAACTTTTGGAGGAACCATATATCTGGGAGTGTTTTTTTGGAAATTCTTTTTCAGAACTGTTTGGATTCTACTAGAACCCTTTTGGTTTGAGGAACTCTCTACTCTGTTAAATTTTTTTGACTTCCTCACCCACACATTCTTAAACAGTGGCTTTCTTTTCCTCTTCATCTCCTCCCATACTCTTTTTTTATGATTGATAAGGGAACACATATCAAAGGTTGTAGTGTTGATAGTTGTCACTAGAGGAAAAGGATCCTTATCCACCAACATGGTTTCCTTTTTTCTCAGAGAACTTCAGAACTCGCTTGTTAATCCTATCCTACACCCACATTTCTAAAAGCCTAATTGTTATTAGTTGAATGATTATGGGAATTATAGTACTTATAGTACTCTCTGCCCTTTAGTTCATCTTTTATTGGAGCCTTGTAATTCTCAGGAAAATTAATGAACTTCCTTTCTTTTCACAAGGAAATGAAAAATCTCCTCCGTCTTTGATACCTCAAAAGTATACTGTGGTTGGGCACTTATGGCATAGTTTTCTTTCATTGGTTAGGCATCTTTCTCACAAGCACGGGGAAACACAGGAACCCTGAGTAGTAAGATCCGCTATAGTAACTTCATGTCCACCATAAACCTCTTGGAAATAAGTCCCCATAGCAGCCTTTCTTATTTGTCTCTCTTGTCAAAGATGGTCCTCATATTCTGCCATTTTTGCTGATAGTTTATAGAAGTCTTTGAACTCCATTCCCTGAAACTTCTTTCTAAGTTCGATGTCCAAACCCCTCTAGGCCATCTTCACATACTCAGTCTCTGGCAGGAAGATCTTACAACGGTTCCTCATCTTCTTGAACCGAGCATTGAAAGAATCTACATTCTCCTTAGGTCTTTGTGTGATTCTCGACAATTATGCTACACAGACTTCAAGCTTCATCCTGAAAAATTATGTATGGAAGGCTCTCTCCATTTCCTGCCATGTAAACACAGATTTCCTTAGCAATGTTGCATACCAAGTAAAATCTGAACCAGTCAGTGAATTACGAAACAATCTCAATTTAAAATTGCAGAAATTCTCATAATTTGCTAATTCACCACATTGTAATGTGAACCTAGCAACATGCTCCAGAGTAGACTGCCATTCTTCACCAGAAAATAAAAAGAACTATGGGAACCTATAACCTCTAGGATAGGAATTATCATGATCTATTACATTAGGATAGGGTTTGTGAAACTTAGGTTGACTAATCTACCTTAAGCCAGGTCCGTACAATTCTTGCACCATCCTAAGGCTCTTCTCCAATTCAATTATACATCATTATAATCATTTTCATTGTTTACGTCATAACATTCTTCATACTTTTCTTCTCCTCCATCCCGGTTCGTTATTTCCTATTTATCTGATGGTTCTAGATCATGCAATTAGAATGCATAATTTGTCTCCGTATGCAGCGGTGAACTGTATGAAATCTCCTCACCGATATAGAGATGTTTGTGAACCTACAAATCAATGATTTTTGGTGTCCGTATCTAGAAATAGAGAGACTACCCTTCACGTATTTTGTAGTGGTTGACAATATCCTGCCACCCTTCATCCAAAAAAAATATGTCAGTGGACTTATCTACGGTCTCTACCACTCTAACTGGCCATGGGTGGCAAGGGGCATGTTTGGTTATCCATATTGTTATTTGACTAGCAATTGGATCTATCATCTTCATCAGAACTCTGTCTATAACAGTCTGCATGGCAACATAATAGACTTTCAAATAATATAAAAGAATAAAAGAATGGAAGCAAAGTAAACTTAAAAGATTATGCTACTCACTATTTTATTAATTTGTCCAATTACTTCATGCTTAAAAAAACATGTTTCTATAGTTTCTATAATTTGTGGACTTTCCGGTAGTATTTCAGCCATTGATGTAATTTTATTGTGCAACAAATTACCAAATGTGAAATTAAATACTTCCCTTTTAAAATCTAAAATTTATAGATCATTGTGCAATGTTATATCTCCTTGTATGTTTGGTCAAATTCTTTTAATAAACGTGACATATTTCAAACGCCACGACTATTAGAGTCACTAGCAATAAATATAATTAATTAATGTTTGTCTTGGAATTCATTACTATGTCCAATATTTTTACTATTAGAAAGGGCCAAGAAAAAACTTACTATTCTTCATGGAATGGCTGTTCATAACGCTTACCTTATTCTTAACCATTCCAAACTCCTCTAACTTTTGATCAGAATAATATTAATTTCAATGGCAAAAACAGAGTTCAACTAAGTTTTTTCTTGGCCCTTTCCAATAGTTAAAATATAGAAATTAGTAATGAATTCCAAGACAGACATTAATTAATTATATTTGTTGCTAGTGACTTTAACAGTCGTGGCATTTGGAATATGTCACGTTTATCAAAAGAATTTGACTAAATGTATAAGAAGATATAACACTGCACAATGCTCTATATATTTTAAGTTTAAAAAGGAAGTATTTAGTTGCACATTTGGTAATTTGTTGAACAATAAAATTACATCAATGGCTGAATCACTATCAGGAAGTCCGCAGATTGGAGAAACTGTAGAAACATGTTTTTTTAAGCACGAAGTAGTTAGATAGATTAATAAAACAGTAAGTAGCATCATGTTTTAAGTTTACTTTGCTTCCATTCTTTTATTCTTTTATATTAGTTGAATGTCTATTATGTTGCCATTCAGACTATCCTAGATAGAGTTCTGATGAAGATAACAGATCCAATTGCTAGTCAAGTAACAGTATGAATAGCAAAACATGCCCCTTACCACCTATAGCTAGTTAGAGTCATGGAGGCAAAAGATAAGTCCATTGACAGATTTTTTTTGGATGAAGGGTGGTAGGACATTGTCAACCACTACAAAATATGTGAAGGGTGGTCTCTCTATTTTTGGATATGGACACCAGAAATTATTGATTTGCAGGTTCAAAAATAACTCATATCAGCAAGGAGATTTCATTTGGTCCACCGTCGCATGCAGAGATAAATGCTACATTCCAATTGCCCAATCCAAAACCATCAGATGAAAAGGAAATGGTGAATGGAGATGGATGAGAAGAAAATCATGAAGAATGTTACAATGCAGATGATGAAAATGATTATAATGATGCATAATTGAATTGGAGAAGAGCCTTAGGATGTTGCATTACATAGCTGAGCCCATAGATGTCTGATTTGATACTACACCGTTTAGCTATTTCGTTAGTTATTTTACTACATGTGGTTTTCTTTTTTTTTTAAAATATATAATATTTTATGTAATAACAAATATGTGTTCTGTTAGAAGCAATTGTCCATTCCCTCTTTTTCCTGAAATACAATAGCCATTATTAGATGAAGTAGATATTTTATTTTTATAGATTTCAATTACAAATAAAAATGTAACTGACATGTGCTCATATACATACTCCATTTTATCCATAGTTTTAGTATGTTTCTATATTAATACTACAACATATTAATAATCCTAATGCATATGGTTATGAAGTTATTCATATATGTCAAGTTGGTTTGCATAAAAATTATAACACAACCTTCCTTCTCCATTGACATTTAGAGGTGTTCCACTAGATTCACTATTTTTGAACTGGTGCATTTAGCTAGATAGATGAAATAACACCTCCCCCTCCTCTACGACTATTACCTCCTCTCCCTCCATGACCATTACCTCTTCTGCCTCCACGACCACCTCCTTTGCCTGAATGACTACCTCCTCTATCACCTCGGCCACCTCTACTATTATTTTGTCCAATGCCATTTCCTTCATACCTTGATCTTAAACGATTGACACATGGCTTGTGATAGTAAGATTAAGAAATGGTGCACCAACTGTGTCTTCATTGTCATTAACATCACCACCAACTTCAAAGTCATTATTTGTAGGTCCATTCCAATTCAGCAATTCAGTCATAATTGTTTCCAACCCTTGCTTTAGAAACTTCCTTTTTGTTGTATCATCAATAGCCAAATTGGCATAATAGTTGAATGAATTTTGTTGTTCCATGAATTTCTTATACTCATCTGTCAAGTTTGGATAACCTCTAGCAAAGAAAATCCTGGAATGGCGACGGTGAACGTCCTTTCTCCACCTCCTCGACACATACCTTTCGTTGATCACACAAATATCTTTCTTGGACATAACTTTAAAAATATGGCAGCACATAATACTAACTGTTTCAAACTTCTTGCAGTCGCATTCTAAATAATTTCCTTGTTCCTTGTTCTCAACAGTTTAATTAAATTCTTTTCGATAATAATCATTTAGTATTAATCGTTCAAGTATTCAGGACTTTTTAATGTCATTATTAAGTGTTTGTGATTGGCCTGCCTCTGGCTCGATAATCTGACAGTTCCAAATTCTCTTAATTTGCTGTTGCATTTGTATAAATATTGCATGGGTGAAAGCCCTTTGGAACTCCTTCTCCTAAGAAAAATCCGAAATGCAAAATATATTATTTTGTTTGTAGTCATAATCAACTTGGAACTCTTTCTCAATCTTGTCGCTTAGAGCGATCTCATATTGCTCTACAAACTAATTGAGTGTACTTATTGAATGAATATATCCATTAAAGTATAAATGCATACTTTTACTCCTCTGAGTTGAGACCATTCCAGTGTAAAATAGGTGCTTGAGGTAAACCGATACCCAGCCCCATCGAAATACAAACAAGCCACTCATTCCTCTCTAGTACGTATTCTCTTAAAAATTTGCTCTAGTTTTGTTCAAACATATGGATCATGAGGTTGTCGTTTATGAGACCTTTAAATTCAGATATAGCTTTACTAAATTCCCTAATGTGCTTGAATTTTTTAGGAACCTTGCGTATTACATGCTACATACAATATTGGTGAACAGTATCAGGCATTACTTACTTGACAACTCACTTTATGCTCTCATATTGATCGACAATTATGGCAGTTGGATGTATGTTACCCATGCCAGCTAGCCATGTTGTGAAAAGCCATTTGAATGATTCAACGTCTTAATAGGAAACTGGAGCACATCCTAACAAGATAGATTGCCCATGGTGGTTGACATTGACAGTAGTTGCAAATGGCATCTTGTAACGATTAACAAGATACATGGTGTCGAATGTGATAAAATTATAAAATTCCTCGTATGAAGCTTTAATACGAGGATGAATCTACAGGATGTTCCTCAGTCTGCCTTCATCATCAATATTGATGGAGTGGAAAAATTTTCTCTTATTGTTGTATCCTCACAAACAATTGTCGAATTAATAATAACCCAAAACCCATCTCTTATGTTCAATTTTTATTGAATTAACAACCCAAAACCCATCTCTCCTCACTGCATTTAAACATGTAAGGCATCTTATCCTGTTGGTTTTCCTTTTTTGCATTCCATTTTCTACCCTTATCATAGCTGATTGTCTGATACTTTCTAGCACCATCACTGCCCTTGTTTCCTCCTCTATTTGCCACAGAGAATCATTTGAACTTTGTATGCTCTTGATATGCTTAAACAAGTTTATCTAAACTTGTAAAATACATGTCTGGTTCAGGAACTATTTCGGTGTTATAGTTATTCGTCGAACTATCTTCGACGTCAAGCTTATCATCAGTTGGACTATCTTCAATTTCAGGCTCATCTTCAATTGGACTATCTTCAATGAGGCACATCATCAATTGGACTATCTTCGATGTCAGGCACATCATCATTTGAACTTTCTTCAAGGTTAGCCACATCACACTCTTCATCTCTTTCTACTGCACTAGTTGTATTTATTAAATCTTCAGAACCATAATCACCAAATATCTGTTGAAATAACTATTTTCTCATTGGCATATAATCATCTGGAGTTTCTTATCCTAATGATGGAGAGATTAGAGTTTTGAAAGTCATTGAATAAAGTATGCTGTGGCTTTTGAAAATTAAATAGGGCAAAAAGTTGGACTCCAAAAAACTTAGCTTCACCAAGTTATATTTCAACTTCACCACTATAAGTTAGAACGATTTCAAACTCTATTTTCTTATAATTTCTCAATGCTTAATTCAGGATGTTTACCATGCAGCATTAAAAAAAGGATAATCGAAGAATGTACTGCATTTAATCTTCCAAAGCTTTTTAGGGAAATGATGTTTTATTAATACTGCTTTTCATCTCCTTTTTATTTTACCCCTCAAATGTCCCTCCTTCTAATATAAGGGTCACATTTGTCTTTTCACAGTTATTGCCTTTTTCTATCTAAATTTGTTTGGATAAATTCTATCCGGATAGCATTGTTCAAAGAATATATATATATTAAATATGATGTCATCTCAAATAAGTTCTCTGACACTTTCTACTAGTTCTCTTTCATGTCTTTCTTTCAATTTAACTCATTTAATTCTTTATGTAGAGAACCTCAAAGGTAACAACTCCAGTGGCACATATTGAAATGGCTACTGTTATGAGGCTCGTCTTTCCACAAGGATCACCACCTCCAATTTTTCAATCTCAATCAAGGAAGAAACTGGTACTTAACTCTTCTACTAAACCTTATATAGCATTAGAAAAAAATGAAAACCTGGCCTAAATATTATGAGGAATGGAAAAAAATGGGTTGATAGGCTAACTCCCTTTTATGAGTCTCATTGGAAAAAATTAGGGTTTTATCAACTGATACAAATGAGTAAAGAGACCATCACCTTACAAACAAACCTGATACAAGGAGCTTTGAGATTTTGGTCCCCAAACTATAACTCCTTCATATTTTTGGAAGGTCCTATGTCTATCACCCTTTGTGATATGTACTACCTTATAGGCTTGCCCATTCTAGGTTTCAATATTTTATGTTTGATTGATCCGGAAGCCTTTCCTTCTCTAGGAATAAAAACCAAAGGAATCTTCTCTTTTTATCAGGTCATCACCACCTGGTGTTATCATACTACTAACCCTACGCCCTAGGAACTTGTCTCTTTTCTTTAGGTTTTGATTTGTAGGTTTATCTTTTTTCCTGCTAGTGGTAAGCCTTCTTTGGAATATCTCACCTTAGCTCGGGCATTAGCAGCTGGAAACTCCTATACTCTTAGAGCGATTTTCCTGGGTTTTCTTCATCTGGACAAATATGTGTCTGATGAACCTTTTGCTAGACTAGGTGGGGGAGTATGGTTCCTTCAAATATCGTTGTTTTACTACTTTCTAAAGTTGAGGAGCCTTGATTTTGCATTATCTTTTGGTGTTACTACTGGTGTTGGTTTGATGTCTTGTTCCACCAAACTTAGCAATGAGGAACTTCTTTCATTTTTTCGCTCCCCTAACCTTTCTACTGCTGACATGTTCATTCCTTCTGATGGTTATATACCCAGCATTTAATGGCTAGAAGAGTATGCCAAACTTGAGAAGCTATCTTTATCAGAGGCTAGAACTAAATTAAATATTACTTTTATTGCTTCACATTCTTTCATTATTGGTGGTTGTTCTTCTTCTTTGAATGCCACAATTTCATATAGGCCGTACTGGCTTGGTTGTGGGGTGCCAATTCGGTTATGAGTAATGCATCCCAGAAGCTCTCCCCAAACCTCCAATGATGATCTCCAAGAACTTCTTTAACACTGTGGAGCGACAAAACTCTAGTTTACTAAATCCTCTCATCAATGTCCCATCTACTTCTCCCAAGGCTTTTCTTTCTTGGTAGACTTCTCAATATAAGGAGATGGTTCCTTTGAGCCTCGATGCATTTTTATCAGGTAATTCTCTTCTCTTCAAGTAATATATTTCATGCCTTTCATTTCAAGCTAAATATCTATTGAATTTAATAGGCAAAGAATAGAACAAATCAAAAGTCCTTAAGAGAAAAACCACATCTAAGCCCTTACCAAATAAAAGAATAAAGGTGTTCTGACCTGGAGTAAGGAAGTCTAGCCATACGCAGGCTAAGAGCAAGTTTGAAAACACCTATGAGGATCCTGTTGATGTTCTAAGTGAAGAAGAGTCTAAAGCTAATAATCATCTTGATGAACAAGAGAGCTCCTTAAAAGATAATGACAGTGAAAGAGAGGAACCTTTAGATGCTCTACCCCATCCTGACACTAACTCTAACCCTTATGAAGCGGATGCTTCTTACATCTCTCATTGCTATTCCTCTGCTTTAACTGATGGATGTGATGATCATGATGAATTTTTGCTTGAAGATCTAGTTAGGAAAACTCCTTCCAATGCTCTCCCCAAAATTGATAATATTTACAAGAGAATTGAGGTATCATTTGAACTTAGTTCTTATAGCTCCTGACAAATTATTCACCATTACGCTCAGTACATATTCTTTCCTTTTCTTGTAGGATTCTCTTGTTGAAGGAGGCAGATTATCTCTTGACCTTGGAGTCTTGGAAACTCCTGATTTTAGCTTTCTATTTGATTCTCCCTTGGATGCCAATGCAGCTAGGAGTCTCCCATCTGAATCTAATGTGTCTTTTTCCAAATAAACACTCAAGAATTTCCTTAGCTTTGATGCTCTTTCTTAAATGAGATTCAAAGATACTTAGCCCAATCTGCTGCTGCCATTCTGACTACTGCTCTTCCTTCATCCATTGGGAAACTTCCAAATTTTGAGGCCCTGTTTGGATCCCTGAGAGACTCTACTCTGGCTATAGAGAATTTGAACTCTCAGGTGGATGCCTCTAGAGTAGATGTTGCCCAACTGAAGCATGCTAAAGATAAGTTTGATTTAGAGAAGAGTTCTTTTGATGTAAATAATAAAAAAATTGACCAAGCAAACCGGGCTATTCAGGAACTTGAGACTGCACTAGCCAACAAACGAGCTGAACTTAAATCTCTACTCCAAACTAGGGAATCTCTAAAGAGTTCTTGTCAACTGGCCTTTAATCAACATGAAACTCTTAAGAGATCTCTAGATGCTAGGCATGGGTAAATCCAGCAGTGGTATGATGACCTGAAACAAGCCAAAGACCAACAGAATGAATGCTACACCCTATGGAATAATCTAAGGAACCTAGATTTAGATCATCTCTGAATGCAAAACAATAGGTCCTTTTTAGATTAATAACGTTTTGCTTAGATTTTTCATTTTGTTGATGTTAGGAACCTTATGTGGATGTTTTCATTTATTTTTATGGATGAACTTTTAGTACTTTGATACTTTTATTTTAGCATTATTGCATAATCATAAACTGCTACAGGTACGTGGTTCTTAGAGCTTTCTATATTGTATTTGTGTGTATCATGCAGCCATTCCTTACATTACAACCATATGCGTGCTTCATGCATTGCATTGTACTTTGGTGATCTGTGATGCTCTGTTGTGGCTTAGAATTGCTTGTAAACTTTGTTGTGATGATAATTTGATCAGGTATGAACTCTGTTCGAAATTTCCTTAGAGAACTTAAACAACAATCAACAAACACACATAAGAACAAAAGGTGGCCAATAGGCCTACCTTTTTTAAATTAAACTTAAAGAAATATTTACAGAAAATAGGCCCTAAAGCCTATTTACAGGAAAACTCTCTAAATAGCCATAGGTCAGCTTTACAACAATCTATCTGTCATATAAATTCTTCCTATATAGTTGTGATGACAGCCTTACATTCAAAAGTTCATTTTTCTACCATTTCCCACATAATGGGAAAGTATTTCTTCAAATAACATCCATTGATGCTTCTTTTATAGGGTTCTCCATCTAAACTCGACAACCAATAGGCATTACCCTTTAAAACTCTATGAATCTTGAAGGGACCCTCCCAACTTGGAGTCCACTTTCCAAACTCTTTGTCTTTAACACCAACAGGCATAATTACCTTGCAAACTAGCTCTCCTTCCTCAAAACTCTTTTTCTTCAGTTTTTTTTATAGATACTAGAGATTTTCTTCTTTTGAGCAATCAGATTATTTAAAGCTTGCATTCTCTCCTCATCAACATTCTCTACCTTCATGATCATTGCCTCATTATATTCCTCAGGAGATAAACCATTCTGCTTTGCTACGTTACTTCCATTGGAAGAACAATATCATGAATATATACTAAATAATAAGGACTCACTCAGTAGCATTCCTTTTTAAAATTTTATAAGCCCAAAGGGTCTCTAGTGAATTGCCTTTGACTAGTGTTTTTAAGCGGATTTTGAGTCAAAATTTGACCGAGTAAGAGCATTCCAAAAGTCCTTATGGAAAGAGTTAGATTGTGCAAAGTATGGCACTGAAGCCAAGTCCACTACAGGGCTGGAGTAGGCATAAAAGATGAAGGTAGAGTTCTGCTAACGTGCCTTGGGCATCATTTGGTTTCAGAGACCCTTTGGGCTTAAGTCCTTATTCTTTAGTATATGGTCATGATGTTGTTCTTCCAATGGAAGTAGTTGTTCCTTCACTTAGAGTAGCAAAGCAGAATGGTTTAACTCCTGAGGAATATAATGAGGTAATAATCATGGAGCTAAAGAATGTTGATGAGGAGAGAATGCAAACTTTAAATAATCTGATTGCTTAAAAGAAGAAAATCTCTAGTGTCTACAACAAAAAATTTAAGAAAAAGAGCTTCGAGGAAGGAGAGCTAGTTTGGAAAGTAATTCCGCTTATTGGTGTTAAAGATAAAGAGTTTGGAAAGTGGTCTCTAAGTTGGGAGGGCCCCTTCAAGATTCACAGAGTTTTAAAGGGTAATGCATATTGGTTGTCGAGTTTAGATGGAAAACCCTATAAAAGAAGCATCAATGGATGTTAAGAAATACTTTCCCACTATATGGGAAATGGTAGAAAAATGAACATTTGAATGTAAGGCTATCATCATGACTATATAGGAAGAATTATAGGACAGATAGATTGTTGTAAAGTTGACCTATGGCTATTTAGAGAGTTTTCCTGTAAATAGGCTTTAGGGCGTGTTTTCTATAAATATTTCTTTAAGTTTAATTTAAAGAAGGTAGGTCTGTTGTCCACTTTTTGTTTTTATGTGTCTTTGTTGATTGTTGTTTAAGTTCTCTAAGAAAATTTCAAATAGAGTTCATACCTGATCAGATTATCATCACAACAAAGTTTACAAGCAATTCTAAGCCACAACAGATCATCAAGATCACCAAAGTAGAATGCAATGCATAAAGCACACTATGACTGCATGGTTGTAATGCAAGGAATGGCTGTATGATATACACAAATCCAATATGGAAAGCTCCAAGAGGCAGGTACCTGTAGCAGTTTATGATTATGTAGTAATGCTAAAAAAAAAGTATCAAAGTACCAAAAGTTCATCCATAAAAATAAATAAAAGCAACCACATAAGGTTCCTAACATAAAAAAAAAATAAAAAATCTAAGCAAAAAGTTATTAATATAAAAAGGACCTACTATTTTGCATTCAGAGATGATCTAAATCTAGGTTCCTTAGATTATTCCATAGGGTGCAACATTCTTTCTGTTGGTCTTTGGCTTGTGTCAGGTCATCACACCATTGCTGGATTTACCCACGCCTAGCATCTAGAGATCTCCTAAGAGTTTTATGTTAATCAAAGGCTAGCTGACAAGAACTCTTTAGAGATTCCCTAGTTTGGAGTAGAGATTTAAGTTTTGCTCATTTTTTTTGCTAGTAAAGTCTCAAGTTCCTAAATAGCCTGGTTTGGCTAGTCAATTTTTTATTATTTGCATCAAAAGAATTCTTCTCTAAATTAAACTTATCTTTAGCATGCTTCGGTTGGGCAACATCTGCTCTGGAGGCATCCACCTGAGTGTTCAAATTCCCTATAGCCAGAGTAAAGTCTCTCAGGGATCCAAACAGTGCCTTAAAATTTGGAAGTTTCCTAATGGATGAAGGAAGAGCAGTAGTCTGAATGATAACAACAAATTAGGTTGAGTATATTTGAATCTCACTTAAGGAAAGAACATCAAGGCTAAAGAAATTCTTGAGTGTTGATTTGGCAAAAGACATATCAAATTTAGATGGGAGACTCTTAGCTGCATTGGCATCCAAAGGCGAATCAGATAGAAAGCTAAAATTAAGAGTTTCCAAGACCCCAAGGTCAAAAGATAATCTGCCTCCTTCAACAAGAGAATCCTATAAGAAAATGAAAGAACATATGTTGAGCATAATGGTGAATAATTTACTAGGAGCTATAAGAAATAAGTCCAAATGATACCTCAGTTCTTTTGTAGATATTATCAGTTTTGGGGATAGCATTGGAAGGAGTTTTCTTGACTAGGTCTTCAAGCAGAAATTCATCATGCTCATCACTTCCATCAGTTGAAGTAGAGGAATAGTAATGAGAGATGTAAAAAGCATAAGCTTTATAAGGGTTAAAGTTAAGTGTCAGGATGGAGTGGAGCATCTAAAGGTTCCTCTCTTTCACTGTCATTATCTTCTGAGGAGCTCTCTTGTTCATCAAGGTGATTGTTAGCTTCAGACTCTTCTTTACTTAGAACAACAACAGGATCTTCATGGGTGTTTTCAAACTTGCTCTTAGCCTGCGTGCAACTAGACTTCCTTACTCCAGGTCAGAACACCTTAATTCTTTTATTGGGTGAGGGCTTAGATTTGAATTTTCTTTTTGGAACTTTTGATTTGTTCTGTTCTTTGCCTATTAAATTAAATAGATATTTAGCTTGAAATGAAAGGCATGAATTCCAAGACAGACATTAATGAATTCCAATAGTTAAAATATCAAAATTAGTAATGAATTCCAAGACAAACATTAATCAATTATATTTGTTGCTAGTGACTCTAACAGTTGTGGCGTTTGAAATATGCCATGTTTATCAAAAGAATTTGACTAAATATATAAGGAGATATTATACTGCACAATGCTCTATACATTTTAGATTTTAAAAGGTAAGTATTTAATTGCACATTTGGTAATTTATTGCATAATAAAATTACATCAATGGCTGAATCACCACCAGAAAGTCCGCAGATTAGAGAAACTATAGAAAACATGTTTTTTTTAAGCATGAAGTAATTAGACAATTAATAAAATATTGCGTAGCATAATTTTTTAAGTTTACTTTGCTTCCATTCTTTTATTCTTTTATATTATTTGAAAGTCTATTATGTTGCCATGTAGACTATCACAGACAGAGTTTTGATGAATAATTGCTAGTTAAGTAACAATATGGATAACCAAACATGCCCCTTACCACCCATAGCCAGTTAGAGTGGTGGAGACCGTAGATAAGTCCACTGACAGATATTTTTTGGATGAAAGGTGGTAGGACATTATCAACCACTACAAAATATGTGAAGGGTAGTCTCTTTATTTTTGGATACGGACACCAGAAATCATTGATTTGTAGGTTCACAAACATCTCTATATCGGTGAGGAGATTTCATATAGTTCACCGCTGCATATGGAGACAAATGCTGCATTCCAATTGCATGGTCCAAAACCATCAGATGCTGAGGAAATGATGAACCGGGATGGAGGAGAAGAAAAGCATAAAGAATGTTATGACGCAGAAGATGAAAATGATTTTGATGATGCATAATTGAATTGGAGAAGAGCCTTAGGATGGTGCATTGCATAACTGAGCCCATAGGTGTCTAATTTGATACTATGCCATTAAGCTATTTCATCAGTTATTTTACTGTATGTGGTTTTCTTTTTTTTTTTTTAAATTATATAATATTTTATGTAACAACAAATGTAT
>CATIWK010454210.1:0-10662 GCA_949634005.1 Mallotus japonicus
AATTTACTACTAGAAGTAGAAGCCTTCTTCATCTTAGGTTCTTCAGTGAAGAAAAATTCATGTGCATGCGCTTCAGTGAAAATTCTTGGAGGAATGATTTTATCCTCCTTCAAATATCCTGCTGATGATGATCGGTGAGCACCGAAATCACGACCACCACCATGAAAAGGCTTTTCTTTACCTTTTAGCACATCCAGTATCTTTCCAGCAAACTCTTCGACCTTAAACGGCTTTGTGATGTCAATACTAGAAGTCCATGCATATCCAACCTCATAAAAATCATGAATCTGATCACCTCCATTTTTACATTCAATGATGAGCAATTGAGCCCTTTCAGACATTGCTAGATCTAACAACTCATTGTTGTGGGAGAGTGAAGTATTGACGATAACTTGAAGTTTGAGCTGGAGTTGGAATTTGGTGATACTAGTAACGATTTTGAAAGATAACTCATCAAAATAATTGTCAAGAGAGGTTTTAAGGTCTAGAATGATATACTCTTGATCAATACAAGGATAGTGTAAAAACTCAGCTAATTGACAAGCTATTTGACGCTTTTTGTTATGGAAAGGACCCTTCATTGCTATGATCATTGGCTCTTGTTGCTTAGCTGACTCCATTTTCTCTCTTTCTTTCTAATTCTCTTTCAGATGAAAACTATGCTATTTGAAGTGTTAGAATTAGAATGTAAGATTGCTTGTCAGATGAAACAAAACATTCTAATCACAAAGAGAAGAACAGATTTTTTCAAGATTGCAACAAATTATGTAATCTTACTCTTTTTCTTTTTCTTTTCTTTTTTGAGCATTCAAGCAAGGAATAGCTTCACTTTTTTTTTTAATGGTGTTGCATTCTTAGCTTGCCCCACTGCGACTACAAATATTTATGGAAATTTTCAATTTTATTTTTTTTACTTTCAAGTTGTACAAGTCACTGATTAGTTTTTTTTTTCAAATATTAATTTTTTTTAAATTAAAGCACTATTAAAATCAAATAAATAATAAATAATTTAATATTAGCATATAATAAAATTTTATGCATTTTTAAATTAAAAATTGGAAAAAAATAAAAGTTGAAATGAAATTATCTAGCAAATAATTTCTTTGAAATTAAAATTTCAAAAATAAGGATATATTTTTTATTTGAAAAATAAGGAGATGTGACTTTATAAATAAGAGAGAAAAATCTAAAAATAAATATTTATATTACAACAAAATATTAATTCAGCATATTTTATTCAAATTAACAAACTGAGTTAATGAAATCACGTTGAAAAAGTTATTTTCTATTAAAACTGTATTTTCATTTTTTTAATTTTTTATTACCATTAACTAAATATTTGTTGACACATTTAATAGTAATTATTTGCACAGTAGAATTTATTTAAAAAAAAATAAAATAATTATTTTTCTAAAAAATAATGTGATAAGAAAGGATTTTAAGAGATCGATGAAAAGACAGGAATCTAATTTCCATCACCTTATTATCGTTCATCCTAAGGACTTTTATTCTTATGCAAAACTTTTATCAAATTTTAAATTAAAATACTATTTGAAGTGCTAGAATCAGAATATAAAATTGCTTGTTAGGTGAAACAAGACTTTCTAATCACAAAGAGAAGAACAATTTTTTTTTTTAAAGATTGTAGTAAAGTATATACTCTTACTCTTTTTCTTTTTCTTTTTTTTTTTCTTTTTTTAACATCAAGCAAGGCACTTCACACACACACACACTCCCTCTCTCTCTCTCTCTCTCTCTCTCTCTCTCTCTCTCTCTCTCTCTCTCTCTCTATATATATATATATATATATATATATATATCCATTGAGCAAAGACAGATTGTAATTATACAACAGTATCTGAAAATATATCTTGAGGGCGCCCTAAAGCACTCATGGTATCATTATGAATATATAAACCAAAATTATGAAAGCCTAAAAATATAGATACCCAATTGAGGTGTGATATAATTGCATTGCGATGCCTAAGGACATGATCTAATAGATCATTGTATCAACTATATATATATATATATTGCGACCCCTTATATTTTGCATAATTTGTCAGTTTGACATATTAACTTATAATTTTACCATTTCAACACTTAAACTTGCCTAAAATGTACTAATTTGCAATATTCTGATGACATAGTGCATTTAACACCCTTTGTACTTGTCATTTTTTGTTAGTTTCACACCTCTACTTGTAGGTTTTTATCAATCAAACCCTTAAGATATGACACATGTTGATTCGCTATTTCATTCCAAGTGTGCTTACAGGAGTTTCAAAATTGTATTTTAAGTGGGTTTGTTTGTGCAAAATTGCAAGCGCACAGTATCGCCAAGTAATATAAAAAATATCATTCCCATGGAGACTCGTTCTAATCACCTATTAACCTAATTTTTATTGTTTAAGGCTTTCAAATAAGGAATTTTTGAATGAAATTTAAATAGCAAATAAGTGAACCTATAGAATAAAAATATTTTTCAAATCTAAAGAATAAACAATCAATAATAAAAACTTGTTAGGAATTAAATCACCTCACAATCACTAAGCTACCCAAATTTATTACTCAATTAGCTATGCATATCCCGAGTTTTTCTAAAGTATCAATCAATCATTCTCAAGTATCAATTAATTTAAATTCACAATTATCAATCAAGGCAATAAAGACCCAATTCTCATTGCAATCCAAACACCTAGATATCAAAATCAAGAATTATGAAGCACAACTCAATGGGAATTTAATCAACTCAATTTATCTCTAATTTTGAGTTAAGTTAAACTTGTGTTTGTAGGTCTATTAGAATTACCATCTTTTAGTGCATAATCCCAATTGAAATCATGTTATTGATGGCCAAACAACAACAAGCACTAAGATTAATAAACATAATATGCAACAACTAATGAGTTTATTAAATTGGAAGCCTAAATCATGTTTGGATCATCAATTCATAACAAATAAATATTTAGGCTAACATATTATAGAAATATTCAACACAATCATGAAAATATCCTATGAAAGTTACAAGAATAACGAAGAGAAAATAGAAGAAAAACTAGGTTTAATTTGAATCTTCAATCTTCAACTCTTGATCTTTTTTGTTTTTCTTCCAATTTTCTTGAGCTATTTTAGTCACTTTCTCCCCTCAAAATCACCACCAATATGATGTATTCAAAGCCCCTTAAAGAGTAGAAATGTTGCCCTTAAAATAAGTCAACACCACATCATCAAATTTGGTTCGTCAGAGGGCTGTGACCACAACAAGGCTGCGATGGCAGAGTCAGAGATGAATTCAGAGGCGAAAAAGTATATATGTTTCATTAAGAGTATTTGGTACATAAATACATAAGAGAATACAATAAAGATAAGAGTGAAATAACAGCCTAATATGAGCAGTACTCTGATTGTAAATATAATTAACAGTGGATAACTACAACATGGTTAACATGCCCCCTCAAGCTGAAGTTGGGGAGTTGACCAACCAAAGCTTATCTTTGTAATGAGAGAATAATAATGCTAAAGGTTTTGTTAATAAGTCCAAAAGTTGATCTGATGAAGAAAGAGCCGAGATGGTCAACTGTTTATGAAGTACTTGATCGCGAATGAAATGATAATCCACCTCGACATGTCTTGTTCCTGCCTGGAAGATAGGATTAGATGAAAGAAATATTACGCCATTATTGTCACACCATATGTGTGGTGGATGTGACAATCAGACACCAAGCTCATGAAGTAAACAACGAAGTCATTTGAGTTTAACACTAGTGTTTGCGATTGCCTTGAACTCAGATTCAGTGGGAGAGTGAGCAATAGTTTTTTGTTTGTGAGAGTTCCAAGCAATTAAATAGCCTCCCGTGGATCTTTTGTCATCAGGGCATTTTGCCCAATCCGCATTGTTGAAGCCAATTAATTATGGATTGGGAACATGTTTAAATAGTAAACTGTGATGAATGGTGCCTTTAATGTAGCAAAGAATACGTTTTAGTTCCTTGTAATGGATATCAGTTGGTTGGTGCATGAACTGACATAATTTGTTGACTGAATATGTGAGGTCCGGACGAGTGAGTGTTGCATTTTGTAAATTTCCACAGATTGTGCGGCATTGAGTGGCTTCATCTGGAGCAAAAAGTTGCCATTATACTTGGATAGAGGAGAACCCGAGCTCATAGGTGTGGAGCAAGGTTTGGAGGTGGTCATGTCGGTGCTATAAAGAAGATCCTAGAGGTAGGATTGCTGAGATAAAAACACACCATTTGAGTCATATCGAACTTGAATCCTAAGAAAGTAATGTAAACGACCTAAGTCATGAAGAGTAAAGGCAGCCGAAAGTTTGTCTATGAGATGTTAAAGATGAGTTGAGCTATTTCTTATAATAATAACATCATCTACATATACTAATGGAAAATAATGGTTAGCTCCATGATTATAAATAAACAAGGAGGGGTCAACACTTGAATTTTTAAAACCAATGGAAAGCAAGAAATTGCTTAGTTTTTTATACCAAGCACGTGGAGCTTGCTTGAGACCATAAAGAGACTTGTGAAGCTTGCAGACATGAGTAGGATAATTTTTTACCTACAAAACCTTGAGGTTGCACCATGTAAACAATTTCTTGTAAATCACCATTAAGAAAAGCATTGCTAATATCCAATTGTCGTAGATGCAAACCCCTAGAAATTGTAACTGAAAGAATGGTGTGAATGGTCTGAGGTTTTACCACTGGACTAAAAGTCTCCATGTAAACAATCCCATATTCTTGTATATAACCCCGTGCCACTAGTCTTGCCTTTAATCTGTCAATGGTTCCATCTGCTTTTCTTTTGATTTTGTATATCCATTTTTTACCAACGATATTGCTTGAAAAAGGTGGTGGTACAAGACTTAAAGTATTATTTCGGTACAAGGCCTCTATTTCATTTTTCATAGCTCTCTGCCATGCAGGATCATGTTGAGCTTGGGAAAATGATGTAGGTTTGATGATAGGGTGAAATTTGGTTCGGTGGTTGTGGTAAGATAAGCATAGGGTTTTTGGTTTAAAGTGGATTGGCAAAGTTGCATGGGATGAGTTCGGATAGGTGGTTGTGGTGATTGATTGGTAGTTGGTTATAAGGATTGAGTGTGAGGTGGTTGGGAAGGATTAAGGTCGACAAACAAATTTATGTTGTGGGGATTAAAAATTGGTGGTTGAGGAAGATTAGCTGTAACCGAAGTAGTGGATGTACGTGAAGGTGGGGATGAGGTTGAGTGAACTGAAGTTTTGGATGAAGAATGTGGAGAAGAAGTAGATAAGATAGGATGAGAATGAGAGGTGTTTGAGTCAGGAAAGAAGACATTACCATGAGGAAGTAGTGAACTCGACAGCTGGTGTGTCACTTGCAACCAAGGAGTAGATTGGGCCTGTGAACTTGCCATAGGTTTCGGCACTTGATTAAAAGGGAATGTGTATTCATCAAATTCAACATGTCGTGCCACATAAATTTTCCCATTGTATTAATCAAAACATTTGTAACCTAGGTGATGTGGTGAATACCCTAAAAAATACATTGTTTTGACATAAAAGAAAACTTATGTTTATTAAAGGGTCTTAACAATGGATATATTGCACACCCAAATTTTCTAAGAAAAGAATAATCAGGTTTGTTGTTGTACAATATTTGGTAGGGTATCTTGTTATTAAAAGAGCTAGTTGGTAATCGATTAATTAAAAAAATAGAAGTTTCAAATACAAATTCCCAAAATTTAAAAGGTGCACCACTGTGACCTAGAAGAGCAAGCCTAATATTAACTATATTGCGAATTTTGCGCTCGTCAATGCCATTTTACTCATGAGTGTGAGGGCAACCAATGCTATATATAATTCCAGATTCTTGAAAATATTTGTGGAGAGAGCAATATTCACCTCCCCAATTCGAATTAAAGGATTTTATTTTGGAATCAAATTGATTTTCAACTAGCTTTTGAAATTATTTGAAAACAAATGGGACTTCACTCTTGCATTTAATCGGATATAACGAAGTAAATAGAGAATAGTCATTAATAAGAATTACAAAATATTTAAAACTAGAAAAATAATGCAAAGGTGCAAGACCTCATACATCTAAGTGAATCAATTATAAGAGTGCATTACTACGATGATGAGTAAAATGTAAAGTACAGTGATGAAGTTTTCCTAGACAACATGCTTCACATTTATGTGGAACCAGTTTAATTGATGAACATGGTAATTGAAATTTTCTAATCAAATGTCGAACTGTTGAATAATCTGAGTGGCCAAGCCGTGCATGCTAAACCTCCTAATTAGCAAGGTACGCCTCAGCTTTCAGAAAATTGGATGAAGGGAGCACGCCTTTTAATTTATAGAGGCCAAGTTCACTTGTTCCCCGAAGGAGTGTCTTCTTTGACACTTGATCCTTGACAAGGCAATGGTTATCATGAAATTCAAAAAAACATTTGTTATCATGGCATAATTTTTTAACAGAAAGTAAGGGCTTTGTGATAGATGGAATATGAAGAACATTTTTTAATGCAAGTGGTTTAGTGGGTGAAGGAAGAAGACTATGACCAATATTTGAAATTGTAAGACCATGACCGTTACCTACAAGAAGTTTGCCCATACCTTTGTAATAATTGGAGATACTCAAGGAAGACAGATCGAGGTGACATGATGTGTCGCCTTTGTGTCAGGATACCATTCAGACAATGGAATGCATGAAGGGGTCGAAAGCAAACCAGATTGGGACTGTAATTCAGTCAGATTGGCAGCCACTCGGTCTGATGATGGCATAAAATTCTGAGAGGAAGAGAACCCAGCAGATCGAGAATGAGCAGGATTATTGGTGTTGAATCGACATCAACATATAAGAGCCGTGTGGTTTGTTAAGCCACAAATTTGGCATGCAGAAGTCTAGTAACCGCGTCGGCCTCCCCTTTGACCAAAACGATTTCCATTAAAACCTGACCGAAAAGCAGATGAACCTTGTGTAATTGCAAAATGATGTGCTAAGTTTACCGATGGTACCTGTGGTTGCTGAGATTTGAGGAGTTCATAGGCCACCAATTGGCTATATAATTCATTGAATAAGATGGATTCAGTGCGCAAGGGGCTGCCAATCTGACTGAATTACAGTCCCGAGGAATACAAATTTTTAAGAGTACCCTTTTTGAAACAATATCAAAGTTAGGTAACCAAAAAGAAATAAAAGTAAAGTTGGGTGACTACCATTGCAGTTAACCCCTAAAAATTGATGATTAGGCATGGGTGATGTGGCAAATATTCCATGAATAATCTATTGCCGGCTGCCACATCATCAAACAACTATCAAGTCACTAGTGGATGAGACTTAAATTAAAGATGGGTAATTGAAAAGAAATAAATTAAACATTAGTATCCAAAATCAAATTAGTGCAAAGTTTGATAACCATCCAGACATTTAACTCAATTAATGAAAAAACACTTTGCTATTTTAATATTTATTTCTTATGTGGACATCTTTTTCACAAATAAACATTAAATTCTAGTTAATAGTTAACAATATAAGGAGTGAATTTATATATCAACTTTTATTTGCTAAGGTATATTAGTGCTAAAATTCATAATTTTTTCGATTGTTGCAAATTTATATGAAATTTTAAAATTTTATAAAACTAGCCTAACATAACATATTATTTACAATTTTAGTACAATTGCAATTTGATGAAAATAAAAAAGTAAAGTACGCATATGACGTTATAAGTGAAACACGCATACGGCATGTCTTTATTTTTATAAGTTTACATCTATATTATCTAAATACTAATTATAATTATAATAGTTAGTTTTATTTCAACCTGATAAATTTTAAAATATAAAATGAAAATGATAAAAATTTATTTATTTTGTTGGTCAATTTTAACAAATGTTAAATTTTAATATAAATATGCAGAAAGTGAAATTATTGTGATTTTTTTTATAGCAATAGATTTTTTCCTTTTTTTAAAATTTAACAATTAATGTTTGTCTAACTTATCTCGTTTACTAAAAGAACTCGTGGGTAGACAACCACGATAGCCACCACGAGATCCTCTCTATAATTGTCAATTGTCAATTGTTCCACGACAACCACCACGAGACCCTCTCCACAATTGTCATTCTCTGTTGTTAGGTGACATTTCCAATGTTTGGAACATTATTGCATATCTTCTCTACTGTTTTCCAAATTGGGTTTTTACTTGATAACTGCAAGTTTATAAGTCAACGTTTAGTTGCAGATTACTCTCAAATTTTTTTTTCAGATTTTCAAGGATTCCCATACCATGGCCAGTCAGAGATCCAGAACACCAACTTCTTCGAGGCATGCTTCACAGCCTAGGTTCATACAACAGAAGAAAAAAAAAAGGCCTATTGGTTCTATAGATTCTTGTCTATTGTATATGATTTTGCCACATCCCTTGCTGCTTGGACTCAGGATATGAGGGATGAGGCACTTGGTGAAGCTGACCTTAATGATAGGCATGTAATCATGTAATCATGTCTTAATTATTTGTTTATATTAGTAAATTAATGGTTGGACTTGTTTTCATGTGAAATCATATTGTGCTTATCATATTGCCTTGATTGTTTTAGGTAATTGATATGATTTTCTTTTAAGTGTTTGATTTTGAACTTAACATTTTTATTGAATATTGAATTTTTTTTTAAATGAGCAACAAGGATATTCTTGCTCATACATTCCTTCCTAATAAAACTAGCTTCTTTTTATATCCTTTTTCTTTGTTTGATCGTCAGTTTCTATTTGGTTTATTTTCAGTATATTTTCCATTTCTGAGCTTTGAGCTGCTAATCTATGTTTAAGTCTATTTTATGTCAATTTATATTTGGTTTATTTTCTGTTTTCTTTCAGTTTATAAGCCAAGGGCTGCTAGTTTGTTTCTTGATATTTTAAAAATCATTGTACTCCTATCCTTCTTATCAATACAATTTTATTTTCTTTAATTCTTTTTTATTTTAACAAAGGAGGAGAAAATTTTGAGTTTGCTTAATTCTTTTTGCGATTATTATTTATTATTATTTATTTCCTTGTTATTTGATACATGCATTGTAAGTGCAGCTAGTTCTGTGTTAATTAATGATCATGTAATCATGTTTTAATATTTGTGATATTTGAATATATACTTGTGATGGGCACTTGGTTATCATATTGATACTTACACCAAAATGGCATGATAACGAAACAAATTGGGTGTTCATGATTTTTGTATCTTCAAATTGTAGGTAGCTTTTGCATCTGAGTTTGAAGCAGACAATTATTGCAGTTTGAGGAATAGTCTTGGTAGCTTTTGCACTTCTCTGGAAAATCATACTCATATGGGTTTGGGTTTGATTTTAGGTATAATACAAGACCCTCTTCAAAAATGGCTTCAAAATCGGTATAAAATTCATCACACCATTTATGAAGAATGAACTCGTCGAATTCAGTGCAGTGATAGGTTGGACCTGAAACGACTTTATCATAATAATTACAGC
The DNA here is from genome assembly GCA_949634005.1 of Mallotus japonicus. Lineage (NCBI taxonomy): Eukaryota > Viridiplantae > Streptophyta > Magnoliopsida > Malpighiales > Euphorbiaceae > Mallotus > Mallotus japonicus. The sequence continues at coordinate 9,506 of CATIWK010454210.1, forward strand.
ACTGGTTCAGTTTCCTACTAGAAGCGGGTTAATTATTTGTGAGGGTACCAAACTTTGGCCTTTTTTCATTTTGGTTAGCAAATTTCAATTTGTATCCTTTTGGTTACTATACTTCTATTTAATTTCAAAATGGTTATCCATAAGTTTTTTCTAATCCATAAAGAATTCAGGATTACTGATTTTGTCCGAACTTGAAAATATTTTCTGTGAAAATTCATGTGCATGCGCTTCTGTGAAAATTCTTCGAGGAATGATTATATCCTCCTTAAAAAATCTTGTTGATGTTGATTGGTGAGTACCTTCATGACCATCAGGCAGGCTTATCGTTACCTCTGACCACATCCAGTATCTTTCCGGAAAACTCTTCAACCTTAAATGACTTTGTGATGTCAATGCTACAAATACATGCATATCCAAACTCGTAAAAATCATGAATCTGATCACCTCCATCTTTACACTCAATGATGAACAATCAAGCCCTTTGAGACATTGCTAGGTCTAATAGTTTGTCGTTGCGGGAGAGTGAAGTATTGACGATAACTTGAAGTTTGGGCTAGAGTTGGGTTTTGGTGATTCAGGTGAGGATTTTGAAAGATAAGCCATGAAAAGAAACAATATCCTCATTTGAAAGAGAGTTTTGAAGGTCTATAGTGATATCATGTTCATCAATCAGAGGATAGTGTAAAAACTCAGTTAATTAACAGGGCTATTTCACTCATTTTGTTACTCAAAGGACCTTTGATTGCTATGATGTCATTGGCTCTTGTTGCTACTTACCACTCTTATTTGACTCCATTTACCACTCTTTTTTTTTTTCAAGTGTTAAACATTGTTTCATATAGATTAGTTAGAATTAATCACTTGTCAAGTGATATAAAGTACAGACTTTTTCAGAAATAACTAAAAAAAAGTAAAATATTTACAAAATTATGGTTGACTCAAAATTTTCATTCAAAACCACCGTCTTTTTGAAAAACATGAATTAGTTTTCCAATGCTACTGTATTCTTCATTCTTTCTTCTTCTTTTTATCTCTTTTCCTTTTTTCTATTGGTTATTTTTTCAATTTTTTTCAGTTTTTTGAGCTTGTTTCTGTTGTGATTTTTTTCTTTTGTGATTTCTTTTCTAGTTGTTTTTGGTTATTTTTTTTTTATCTTT
>CATIWK010454328.1:0-12293 GCA_949634005.1 Mallotus japonicus
GTGAATTGTGTAATTTCATTTTTAAATCTTAGTATTTTTACAACACTTTTTAAATTTATCTCATCTCTATATTTTTCAATTTTATTTAATTTACACAATTTATAATAATGAACGAACACTTAATTTTAAATGCTTTTAAACACATTCGATACTAAAATAAATTTTAAATTAACAAAAATAGAATTTTGAATTAAAATAATTTTTTAATTAAATATTTTTAATTTACATAAATTTTATAATTATATTAATATGCATTCGTAAAATATAATAATTTTAATTATTATATATATATGACAAATAAGTTAAAAATAAAAACTAAAAGTTTAAAAAATATTTTAGTCAATATAAATTTTTCTAATTATATTGATGTGTAGTCAATAAAATATACTAGTTTTATTTATTATATAGATTTACAAAATTTAAAAATTAAATAAAATATAAAAAAAATTAAAATATGTTAAAATTTAATCCTGATCCACACATACATGCAAGAGGTATTCTTGCACATCCATCCATTCACATATATAGCATCATGTCGTTTATTAATGGGCAAAACCCATTAATAATCCCTTAAATTTTTACGTTTTTTCTATTGACCCTTATTTTTTTTTATTATGTTTTATTGAGTCCTTAAATATTGATTTTTATCTTTATTAGGGACTTTTTTAACTCCATTAACGAGAGTGTATAGTACTCTCCGTTAAAAAGCGCGTTTCGATTAAAAAAAATAGAATGTAATTTTTTTATTCAAAATTAAAAAATTTATTTTTTTATTCAAAAAATAGAATATTTCATTTAGAATAAAAATTCTAAATCCCTAACTACTTAGAATTCGACAACAGAGATCTTCCAAAATTTGCTATGTTAACTCTCAACTAATTAAACATCATGTAGGGATGCCTGAGCAATTTCTAATGCCTCCTCAAACGAAGATGCTTTCAGAAGCTTTGATTTATCAATACTAGGCTGGCTTCTTACAAGTTTAGGAAGGAGTTGAAATTCCTCAGCACTTCCACTTTCAAGTAGAACTCATTTATCTACTTAAAGTTCTAATTATTGTCGAATACTTTTTTCTTTCCTAATCCCTAATCCTTATCCACTTTTAATTTTTCTCCGGGAAAGAACCAAGGAATATTTTGTAGGTCTTAACCTCTTAGATTTCTTTTCTCCTTTGAAGATGCACCACTCTTCTACCACCATAATAACATCAGCCTTTATATTGTCCAGATGGAGAGCCCCTGCATTTTCTATTCTTCTTCTATTGTCGATACCGACGTCGACGATGACTTATGCTTGAACGCCTTCAACCTTTCAATAGTTTTATTTTCAGCTAGCAGTCTAACCAGATTACCCTTTCATGACAACAATGACTGCAAGGCTACACTGAAGCTTTTCCCGCTTGATAACTAGTCTTCTAACTCAATTGCAACAATGAGATTGGTGGTCTTTCAATTCTGTAATAGCCTTAGAGGGGGTGAATAGGGCTTTTAAGATTTTAGGATGTGATTAATAAAAATTTAAAGAAAGAAAAGGATTAAAGAAGATTGAACACAAGTGTTTAAGAAGTTCGGTTTATCAAAGAACATACGTCTCCACCTAACTCTTCTAAGTTAGGATTATTGAATCATTACAATCTATTCCCTTAGATTGATTTTTAAAACTGAGTTTTTGACTCAACTCTAACCTCACAACCAAGAGTTTTAGGGTTACTCTTAACCAAATACCCAAGTGTTTTCAGTAGGAGAACACCTAAACCTTTCACACTAGAATAAGTCATCACTTCCCTTTTTCTAACCCCAGAAAATAGAAGAAGAGACTTAATTCTAACACACAACCCACGCTCAAGAGAGTAGTTGAATACAAAGAAAATTAGAAGAGGAAATTGAATGCTTAATGAATGCTAAGAATAATTTTTCAACAACCAAGGTGTGTAACTTTTGAATGAAGCTCCAGGACTTGTTTTTATACTTGGAGATCATAAAAGAGCTGTTGGAGAGCATTCAATTCGTCTTCAACCTCCATAGAGTTGCAATTAATGCAATTTTACTTTTTGTAGGAGAAAGCTTGCTCACGATTGTGAGGAAGTGCTTATGATCATGATGCATAAAAATATAGTGGTTGCACTTGAAGGGTTGTTAGAAATAGTTGTTGGTTAGTTAGGTATGATGCCTCATGAGCTGCTCATGATCGTAAGCAGTCTAGCTCATTAAAGGTTTAGGCTCTCTTTAGGAATCCTTTATTCTGTTATGCTAACGAGTTGGTCACAAGCGTGAGCACGAATTGTGAGCAATTCAGCTTGGTGAGGGCTTGAGGAGAGCATCATAGTCATGAATTGAACTGTTGGATCATGATTTGAATCACTCCTCGTGATCTGCTCACGACCATGAGGGAGATCGTGAGCAATCTAGGCTTCTCATTCTTTCTTGAACTCCTTTGTGCCTTTGGCTTGTGGCTTGAGCTCCAGGTCATGAGGGAAGCTTGTGATACATGCCTTTACGCTTGAATTGACTCGACATTAATGTGGAATGCTTTCCATTTTGCTTTAGCCTTTTGTTTAAGTCTTGAGGGACTTTCAAAATTAATTTTATATTCTTTTAAAAAGAGTTTTGATTTATAGCACTTAGCAAACTTTGGTAGTAAAATCAAATTGTTTGTTAAAGTCAAAATAGAGAGGTTAATTATACATAAGGTCAACAATCTCTCCTTTTTTGACTTTGATGATCAATTTGATAAAGATTTGTGCATAATTATGGTGCAAGTGTATAGCCCTTTAATGTAACATTTGGTGAACATGTGCAATGTATAATGCAACCCCCTTAATGTGTGCATATGTATAATTGTTTTGCAAGAGTGACACATAACTAAGTCAATCAAATGTAACATTTAAGTGTCAATCAAATATTGTAATCAATATAACATTCAAGTACCTGTAACATATATAGCATTTAAATATAATCAAGTACATGTAGCAATACAGAGCATTTAAATATAATCAAGTGCACAAAATAAATACTATTTCTCCCCCTTTGGCAAAGATAAAAAAGAGAATGATAGACAAATCAATAACATAAAGTAGATTTCATTAATAACAAAGAAAAATAAGTACATAAAAAGTAGAGATGTAGTTCATCATGAAAATGAAAAATAAGTTTCAAAAAGAAAAACAAATACTAATAGCTAGGATTTTGGCCCTCTTGAGCATCTTGAGTGTCCCTTTCTTAGGCATCAATAAAAGGACTTCGAGAAGGGTGAGGAGAAGGAGGAGGAGCAGGCCAAGAACATTGAATGTTGTGGTAGGCATAGAATTGGTGGATGTCATACTCAACATAGTCCATGCGATGATTAAACAGATCAAGTTTTGTGTCCACTTGATCAAATCGAGTGTTAAAGTTTGATTCAAAAATGGACAAATGATCAAAGAATCGCCCAACCCAAGCGGGTTCACCCTCCACACTTTGAGAAGTAGAAGGACCTCTAGCCCTTTTCCTTTGAGGCATAGTAGTTGGACGTTGGGTTTGTGTCTCTCCTTCATTAAGATCAAAACCCTCAAGACCCGAGTTCCCTATTTACTCAATATCCTCAAGGTCTTGAGCAAGTTCTTCATCCACTTCCCTCATCTTTCCACATCAATCGATTGCCTACTTTCTTGAATTGTTTTGAGTTTTTTTAGGAAAGTCTCATAAAAAAGGGAGTAGGGTAATGAGTTTTGAGTTTTATAGGTGACGTGAAAGTGTTGAGAAATTCTAGAAATAATTCCCCCAATACAAATACTTCTACTCCCACTATCACTTATAAGCCAAAGTCTCCATCGTAACCTCCTACCCAAATTCTACTTTAATATTGTCAAAGATTCAATGGAGAAGGAATAAATCATCACAAGAAATGGCTTAATTACTAAGCGCTTTAGCATAAAAAGTGTAGGTAATAAAATGATGGATGTACCACATAGCTTTTAAAGAAAAAGAGGACTTAGAATGACCAACAATGAAGGGATCAACATTGGCTTTGGCATGAGAAACCAAAAAGGAGAAGTCCAAAGAGTGTTGGATTATTGGAGGCTTTTTGATGGAAAATCAAAGAGACAACCCAAAAGGAATGAGGAGTCCAAGAGTGTTGGATTGAAGGAATGAGGAGTCCAAAGAGTGTTGGATTATTAGAGACCTTTTGATGGAAAACCAAAGAGACCATCAAAGTCTTCTTTGGTGAGAAATCTCTCCCTTCCCTCTAGTCTAAATCTCATATTATACCAAGGGTTTTGCTTATCAATGTGGTGAGTTCAAAGACAAAGAGAAAAAAGGAACTCACACATAAGAGGAGAGGTTTTGAAAGGATTAAAAGCAAAGTCAAACATACCAATCTTCTCAAGTAAGGCCTTTACTTGATCATAGTATCTAAGTGATTGAAGAGCAACCTTGGAAATGTAGCGAGAGGGGATAACAGTTCTCCTTGAAAAAGCATTAGAGCGGTTTCAAATTTCAGTGGGGGTGTAAGATAAGGGAGGATTCTTCTTGATTTGATCTTTGGTAGCTCTCCTTACTTGAGAGGAGGAGGGAGCTTCTTAAGTTAATCTTGTGCTTCTTGAGTTCTTCTTAGGAGCCATGGTAGAGGTGAAAGATTGGAGAAGAGAGGAAAGAGTAATGAAGAGAAGTATAAGTAGGATAAACGAGAATAAAGAGAGTAGTGAGGGGGGTTTGTAAGAAAAAGTTATGAAAAAAGGGTGAATATTTTAGTATTTATAGAGAAAAAGTGTCAATTTTGGCCATTAGATGAGAGTAAAATTGATGGATAAGATTTTAGAGTCGTTGGGAGAAGGAGGAGTTACAATGGTACATGAAAAGGTGTAAAAAATGATTTTCTAAGTTTGTTAGGAGACCGCTCATGGTTGTGAGGAGTCCATCACGGTCGCGAGGATAACTCGTGATACACACTCACGGTCATGAGCAAGGACCGTGAGCAATGCAAAATCTGAGCATTACAAGTATCACGATTCTTATTAAAAGCTGTAACGGTCGTGATCAAAGTTCATATTGGTTCCTGACTTTTAAAAATTGACAATTAAGTCCAAAAACTTTTAAAAAAATTGATAATTAGGTCCTTCTGGATTAAATTGATGGAATTAAAAGTATAAATAGATAATTTTTATTCATAAAAGAGTGCTATTTTGTAATTCCTTTGATTATGCAAAGATCAAACAAAAATGATGGACTTTCAATATTTACAAGATCAATAATTAATCATTTAAATGAATTTCAAAGATTATTTCTAATTTGCAATTTTAAACAAGAGAATAAGCATGAATATCAAGCATAAGATGAAAGCACATATCAAATCAATTAAATTAAGCCAAAATCAAAACAAAAGCAAGCATTAGCTTAGACTAGATCCATCTAACATGCCAATTTCTTACTTGATGTAATTTAATCTCTCCTCATTAAGAGGTTTGGTGAATATATCCATAAGTTGGTTGTTAGTATCAACAAACACAAATGATATATCACTATTTTGAACATGATCTCACAAGAAATGATGTCTAATATCAATGTGTTTGGTTTTAAAGTGTTGAATAGGATTCTTGCTAATATTTATAGCACTTGCACTATCACATTTGATAGGAATGTGATCAATCTCAATGCCAAAGTCCTTGAGTTATTATTTTTGCTATAACACTTGTGAGGAACGATAACTAGCTGCCACATATTCAGCTTCGGCCGTGTATAAAATAACCAAAACTTGTTTCTTACTAAACCAAAAAACTAAGTAATGTCCTAGAAATTGACAAGTTCTAAAAGTGCTCTTTTTAACTAATAGACTACTGGCAAAGTCGGCATCCGAATAGCTAACAAGTTCAAGGGATTTGCTTCTAAGGTACCAAAGGCCTAAGTTTATAGTTCCTATGAGGTACTTAAAAATTTTCTTAACCACATTTAGATGAGACTCCTTAGGAAAGATTACAATTTACCACAAAGACAAGTAGCAAACATGATATCAGGTTTGCTTATAGTAAGATAAAGAAGGGATCCGATTATACCTCTAAAGCACTTTTCATCAATCAACTTTCCACTTTCATCCTTGCAAAGCTTGGTGGTGGTGCTCATTGTTACGTTCAAAACCCACAAGCGCACGGATCGTGAATTGCAGTATAAAGAGTTATCGTTCCCACGAGGATTGTATATTGAGTACTAATATCTCTACTTATGATCTTAGCCAGTAAATCAAATAAAAGTAATTTAGCAAATATAAAACAAGGCAATTTAAACTGAATTAAAATCAAATAAATAAAAAGCTTAGAGCCTAGGTTTAGTTCCACTATTCCAATCCGATCATGAACGTAAACTAATTGAAAAATATTGATTTCAGTTAAGGGTAATTATTCTAAAATACCTAAAGACTCTCTCGAGTTCAATTAAGCATGTTAAGATTAAAGTTTAACATACTCTCGTAATTAAGAAGTTAATCAAAACTCATTAAGTTCCTTAACAATTATTTTACCACCATAGACCCCGCCTACTGTCATGGTTCCCCGTAGAGCTCGCCTACTCTCGTGGTCGAGTGGTCTAAGTCCTATGAGTCTTAAGCTAATAAATTCCCTTAGCTCTCGTTGGTTAATTTACCCATAAACATACAATCAAACAGGCTTGAAATGATGATAAGACATTAAGCTCAATGCATAGAATTAACTGAAAATCAAATTAATAAAAAACTTGTGTTCAATCATATCATGGAATAGTTACTCCTAACCTAAACCCTAAAAATCCACACATAATTGTGGTGAAGAACACAAACATAATTAAAGAATTAAAAATGAAGAAGAATAAAATAAATCTCTTGATTCTCGCACAAATCTTCTCCAATCTATGTTAAGCTCTTGTTTGTGGACTCTTATGAATGACCAAAGATAATTTCCAGTCTCTCCTAATTCTTATTTTATAGGAAAAGCCTGATTAAAAACCTTCTTACCCTAGAATTCCCTTTCCTTTTGAGCAAGAAAACTTCTTTTTATTCGACACACCCACCACACGACCGTGTGTAATTGGTGTCATGTTAAACTTTTCGGCACGGATTTTAGCATGACCGTGCTTGAATTCAGGTTCAGATTTTAGAAGGTTGCATAGCTTATAACATGGTTGTGCCTAAAATCGTGTTGCACTTCCAAAACTTCTTCAATTCGAACAGAAAGATGCACCAACTGCAGCATACCCGTGTGACATCCGTGTGACTTAAAGCTTGAATTTTCAGTAGATTGCACAGATAACAACACAGACGTGTGTCAAACCATGTCGCCCTTACCACGATTTCTTCATGCAAATCCTTGATTACCTTAGAATCCTTATCTAGTTTCATAGGGAAAAAGAGAATATTTGTTACCACTTGAATAAAATTCCTAAAAGAAACATAGTAGTGCTAAAAACAAATAAAATCTAAATAAAACTTCAAACCAAAATAATTTTTCTTTAGACCTAATTCCTACCCAAATTAAATTAAATACTTATCCAAAACTCATTAAAATTTAACTCAAATACATGTAAAGAATTACACACATCAAATTCCCCCACACTAAAGCTTTGCTTGTCCTCAAGCAAAAATTAAATTTGAAATTTAAAGAACAAGCTCAACTACAACCAAAGACTTATAGCTTCTAAGACATGCAAACCGATAACATCGAGACTGAAACTTGTTTACCAAAGAAGATAATCGAACAAAAATACATCATATATGAACAATTTACTAATCACAACCCAAGCACATAACTCTTTGAAATCCAATGAACATAAGCTAGAAGAAGAGCATTTAAGCTTATAATTTTCCTTTAAAAAAACAAAAATTGGTTGTGAATGCGTTTTATGCTCCATTTCACAACATCTTTTTTTTTCTTTTTGCTTTTAGTTTTGGTGAGTTCATTTTACGCTCCATCTCACCATTTTTTTTATTGTTTTTTCTTTGCTAAAAAACGAGTGAGTTTTACGCTCCATCTCGTCTTAAGTTTTTACAAAACAAAATTAGGCAAGTGCGTTTTACGCTCTATTTTGCCTTTTTTTTTTTATTACAAACCATCATGCATTCTCTCCTAAATACATGCTCAAATTCAATCTCCAAGTTGATGCTTAGGTTATAAAAACTAAACTGTTCATACATAATGACCATGTACAACCATCTTAATTAATAAACCATTCAATAATTCGATAGTTGAACTGGAAAGCAAGCTTATACACTATTGTTCTCTAATTGCAATCAAGCACCAATTTTGCATAAAACAAAACAAAGATTTTAAGGACAAGCTTTACCATAAGTGTGGAAAAATTGAGTTGAAGGTTAATGAAAATTGAACAACTTTTTATTTTATTTTTGTGTAAAAGCAATTAACTAGAATATAAACTATCTAAATGCAATGTGGTTATACAATATGAAAACGAAAATGCTAGATCAAAAATCATGAAATGAAAATGCAAATGACACACTCCCCCACTTATCATTGTCATTGTTCTCAATGACTTAAACAAAAAAGAATAAAGAAAACACAAAATAACTAGAACAATAAACAAAACATAAAGGAGAAGAAAAGAATACTTCCTTGGAAAGTGATCCTTGGAGAAGAGTACTGAACATCACAAAATAAAAGGAAACGGTAACAACATAGAAACAAAAATAAGTGTACGAGTATTACAAACCAAAAATAAAGAAACAATACTAAGAACAAAGTCAAAACAAAAAATATCCAAAATTAAGTTTTTGCCATGGTGAAATAGAGAGGAAAACGATAATATTTAATGTGGTGGAAAGTGAAAAGTGAGAAGAGAGAAAATGAAGATGGGGCGGTTAGGGTTTGCAAAAAGGGGGTATTTATGTAAACTGTACCACACGGGGTATGTTGCACATGTGTGACAAATCGTGCCAAGAGATGCTAAGTGAGGCGTAACTGTGCACGGTTGTGTGCAGACTGTGTCGTAAAGTGTGCAACCTTCTGTCCAGGTTAATTTCGATGGTTTTACATATAACACGGGCGTGCATCGATTGTGTTCAAAATCGTGCAACCTTCTGTCCAAAAGAGTCGGCTAAAAATTACGATTACACGATCATGTGGTCATGGTGCTGCTGTTAGTGCCGTAAATATCATCCCATCACACAGTCATATGATGACCGTGTGTAAAAGTGTGCAACTTTCTGGACAACTCTTTTGAATGTAAAATGTGATAACACAACCATGTGCTACCTGTGCAAGAAAACGTGCATACTTCTGCCTAAAAATTTAAAAATGAGAATTCTAACACAAGTAACATATACTGGTGTTGTGATCCATGCAAACATCTAACCAGAATTACATTTGAAACCCTGTTTGTTTCACGTTGGTATTGTGACCGTGTCCATCATTAGAAAGATAGATGCAGTGTTACGTACCTGAACATGGTTAGAAGCACAACCATGCGTATTTCCATGTCAAGTGCCCAGACACTTGATCCTTAGCTTTTTCATCTTCCCACTTTGCTCATGAGGAACCTAAAATAAAAGCATTAAAAACTAAGATAAATAAAGGAAAAAATAAAGTAGAAAAACAAAATAAAAACAAGAATTGAGTAAGAAAATATTAGGTTGCCTCCCAATTAGCACTAGTTTAAGGTCATTAGCTTGACCAAATTCCCACGTGATCGTTAGGGGGGATTAATTAAAGAATAATCCTCTCCCATTTGAGCTCTCTTACTTGACATTCGGAAAGAAGAAGAGAAATTCTTAAAATTTAGATCCTTTATAGCACTTTTAATTCACCACTCTTTAGTATCTTTCTCTAAAGGTCCCTTTTTCTTCTTAACTTTTTTGGTTGCTTTCACCTCCCTCCTTGGTATCACAAATGAGGTGTGTTTTAGGTGGCTCTTTGGGAACTTGTGCAAGAATGGCTTTAGCACAAACATCAACCGCATTTACCAAAAAACAAGAGGTCAATGATAAGGATTGGGTTGGCTTCTTGAAGACATCAAACTCTACTTTTTCTTCTCCAATCTCAAGAATAATTTTTCCACGTTTGACATCAATTATTGCACCCACGGTAGCAAGGAAGGGACGCCCTAAAATGATTAGAATTTAAAGGTCTTCTTTCATCTCTAGAATGATAAAATCGCACGGCACATAATAGTCTCCAACTTTAACGGGCACATATTCTAGGATTTCATAAGGATAGATGATGGACCTATCCGCTAGCTGTAGTGACACCGTTGTTGGTTGTGGCTCACTAATGTTTAGGCTCCTACAAAAAGAAAGAGGCATTATGCTCACACTTGCACCTAAATCACATAAAGACTTACTTATAAACTCATTCTCAATAGTACATGGAATAGTGATACTCCCTGGATCCTTAAGCTTTTATGGAAGCTTATTTTGAATTACTGCACTGCACTCCTCATTGATAGGAATGGTTTCATGATCCTCCCACTTTTACTTGTGTGAAATGATATCTTTTAGGAACTTAGCATAGGCGGGTATTGTGTTGATCACATCCAAAATTGGTATGTTTAATTTAAGCTATTGGAATGCCTTTAAAAACTTCCCAAAATGCTTGTCATGTTTGCTCATTTGTTGCCTTTGAGGTAAAGGGAGTGGTGGAGTGATAGTTTTAGGCACCTCTTCTTTCTTTGATTCCTTTTCTTCAATGTACTCCTTTATCTATTTTTCTTCCTTGAAAACATCCTTTGCAACCTCTTCTTCTTCCTTTTCGATTCCCACCTCTAATAGTTATTTTCCACTGCGAAACATTATTGCATTCACTTGCTCTCTAGGGTTCTCGAGTTGACTAGGAAGTTTACCCGGTTGTCAAAAATTAGAGGCACTAGCTTGTTAAGAAATTTGATTCTTTAACATCTTTCCATGCGTAAAGAGTTGACTAATTTGAGATGCTTGGGATGCAAATTGGTTTTCCAACATCTTGTTATAGGTAAAAGGTTGTCCCATTTGAGATATCAAATTCTTAATATCCTCTCTTTGCTCCTCTTGACCCCTTAGAAACTTCTCCATCATATTTTCAAGATTAGGCTTGTTCTCACTTTGTTGATGAAAAGTGTTCATTTGTTGGAAACTAAGTAGGGGCTGCTTGAATCCTTGGTTGGCGTCTTGCACCCCTCCTTGATTAGACCATAAGAAGTTGGGGTGATTCCGCCATCCCGGATTGTATGTGTTGGATTAGGGATTCCCTTGACCTCTTTGAAAATTATTGAGAGCATTGAGTTGCTCAATGGAATGATCTTGAGAAGTAAAACCCCCTTGGAACTCCATAATTGAGTGTCCTCCTCCACAATATTCATAAGAGTAAACAACCATTGGATTAGATACCTTGGTTGAAGCCTCCAATTTCTTTGTGAGCATATCGATTTTTGTGTTTAGAAAGTTCCAACCATCTACTTTATACAATCCCACAATCCTTTTTGGTGCACTCCTTTCTCCTTACCATTGATAATTATTAGATGCCATAGTCTCAAGTAGGTTGTATGCATCATCGAGCGTCTTGCTCATAAATGAGCCTTGAGCTGTAGCATCTATAGTGATCCTCATTGGCTTGGTAAGTCCTTGGTAGAAAGTCTGAATGAGCAGCCATTGTAGGACTCCATAGTATGGGCATTGACGACGTTGTAAGTCCTTGAATCGCTTCCATGCCTCATACAAAGATTCACCATTATGTTGAGTGAAGCTTGTAATTTCCTGTCTGAATTTTACTGTCTTACCTGGTGGAAAATATTTGCCCAAGAATGCTTTTGACAATAAATCCTAAGAGGTGATGGACTTTGGTGCTAGAGAGTGCAACCACAACTTAGCTTTATCCCTTAAAGAGAAAGGGAATAACATAAGATTTATTGCATAAGGACTAACCCCATTCATCTTGAATGTATCACAAATCTCCAAGAATTGAGCTAAATAGGCGTTAGGATCTTCACTAGGTAGACCTCCAAACTGAAATTGTGAAACCATTTGAATAATCGCCGGTTTGATCTTGAAGGTGTTAGCTTCAACTGTTGGCCTCACAATACTGTTATGGGTATCTCCTGGATTTGGCATTGTGTACTATTAAAGAGCACGATTTGCAGCTTGCTGTGACTCTTAATTTTCAGCCATTGCTTGCTTATCTTTTGTGCGCTTTTCCTTTCGGTTCTTTTTGCATGATTTCTCGATTTCAGGATTGATTTTCTCTAAATTTATTCCTTGAGATCGAGTGTTCATAAACTAGCAAAGTACCTGAAAAATCAATAAACAAAGCAAGTAAGATATAGAAGAAAAATACTAGTCTAAGAAAAGTAAAAATTAAATTAATATCAATA
>CATIWK010454372.1:0-14477 GCA_949634005.1 Mallotus japonicus
ATTCTTGGATCTGATTCAAGAAAATGAATTAATGGATAAATTATAATTAGTTGTGGTGTATTGCATTCATTCCCACATAACAAAACTGTAAGAGTGTGTTTGGATGCAAACATTTGATTTGAAATCTTAGATTTCAAATATAAGGATTTCAAATAACATGTAGTTACATGTCATTTCAAATCCTTACTAAATGAACTATTAAATCCCTTGTGGATTTGTTTCAAATCTTTATAGATACAAATCTACTTAGTTCCCAAACAAGAGATTTAATTGAAATCCAAATCCATGCTCAAATCCTTTACATCCAAACATAGCATAAGATTATTATAAGTGAAAACATAGCACATATCATGACTGTAAATGGTTGTGGAACAGCAATTGTACAATTGAGTTTTACTTAATCTTCCCAATTCCCAAACATATAACTGATGAGAACTCAAAAATAAGGTTCACTAAGAAGAGCATTAGCCTCACCAAGATTGAAAAACACAACTAAGATTTCATTTGATCAGCATCCAAAAATGCTTAATTAAAAACAAAGATCCACGGAAGGACTGACACCTTAAGATTGATCCAACATTTCCCAGCTGATCTCAGATGTTATGGTTGTTAACCAAAAATAAATAAATAATAAATACATAAAAGATACGCTGCATACACATAATTGTTTCCATGAATTGTCAATAAAGTGGCAATTCATCCATGTCTAAGATGGGATTCTACAAAATAATGTTCAGAAAACACAATATTCTATTAAATGTCTAGCATGATACATCTAACCTGTCTTTTCCTTTCATCCAACTTCACACTGCCATCAATTCTGCAAACTTCAAAACCTTTTTCGCTAAAATAATAGTCCATAATATCTAAAATCTTGGTCCACTGGGTGAATATCAGAACCTGGATGCAGAGGCAGTGAACTTAAGTAAGAAAAATATGAGATGTACAAAAACAATGATAAGATCCACATCATACTTTGTGCTTAAGAGCAAATAGCCTGCTCAACAATCTGTCCAGCAACCTGAACTTGCCACATTGTTCAACTATCTGTTCCACAGGAGGATAGAAATCTGTCCAGAAATACAAAATGAATGTCTTTAAGTGGATTTTAAAGAATGAATTCATCATAACATAATAGCATTGATCAAAAATAAGTACATGAGCCATCAAACGCAGACTCTAAGAGGTCAGGGTGGTTGCAGTTCTTCCGTAGCTGGATCATCAAATTGTTCAGCTTTCCTTTCATACCACGACCTGTCAATTAGTGAACATAATGCAGGACAAAGCAGTTTAGGGTATAACCAATTCAAGTTTGAGATCAGAAAAGTATACCGGGAACCAACTCAACAAAGCAAATGAACACATTTTTCCATTTGGAACAAATCAGATCATAAGGTTCATAACTGAAAGTCTTCCATAAATCCCAATAACAATGAAATGAATTCATCAATCCCAAATTTTAGTAAGAGGACAATGACAAAAAAAAAATCCAGTGAATGGAAGATCTTTTCTTCCTTATAAGTAAAAAAACTTTCAATGTAGGGCTTCTCCTGGAAGTAACCTAGTACCTGTATCCACCGTCTCACGTAAATGGTTTTCCAAAGTCTTATTAATTAAATGGTCCTGGAAATTCTTTTGATGTTCAGTCAAGGTAGCATATAAAATAATCTCCTTTTTCCGAGGGAGCATGTGCTCAACGTCAGCCTTCATTCTCCGCAAGAGAAACGGGCGTAAAATGGCATGAAGTTTAGCTACCACCTGAAAATGATCAAACCTGGGCACTCAGTACATGTGGAATGATTTTATAAAAGCAAAGTTCACGCTAGCAAAGATACTTGCCTGAGCTTTCCTCCTCTCTTCCAATTCCTCCATCGATTCATTGTTGGTCTTCCCTGAAAGATCAAACCTGCACAATAAACCACGTTATAGAATAGGTGAGGTGAGAGCAGGAAAGCATCAGCTCTACGGTATATAACACCTCTTCAATGATATTCATGGTCTTCACGCCAATTTTGACACATTCTTCATCTAGTTCTGTTTTTTCCAAGAATTTACATTCCCACCCTAATGGACAGGGTGCAGTTCCAAGATCCAAAAGTAAAAGGAAAAGTGATAATGGAGTATATGGATGAAGAAATATGACTTTGCTAGAAGTCTGCAATTCCCATGCAAACCAAATCCAAAATTGTTACCATGCAGCTATTTTTCTATGATCATGCAGCCAACCACATGCACTCCAAATATCTATCAGAATGTAACTAAAATTTCCCATATACAAAGTAAGAGGATATAGCCCACAACCAGCAGTCTAATATTTTATAACATGCCCAAGAGACACAATAATTGCCTTTACTTGAAGTTAAATACACAGGACAACAATATTGTACATGCAGACATCAATTAACTGATCATCTTTTTTTATTTCCATATTTAATACTTAAACATTAGTTAAAGCTGAAACTGACAAAACCTGCCTCCAGGAACACATGCAAATAAAGAGATTACCTGGCATAGAGATAAAAGTACAGGACCCACAAACAAGATATATTCATATTTCAAAAAGGGTTCATTCTATAAATTTACAGATTTATCAGCTGTGGAGAAAGCCAAACTCATTTTAAGCCAGCCTAACATATAAAGGGGACTGCATAGAAGTCCAAGACAACCAAACCAAGAAACTACTATACTAGAATGTCTACAAAACTACAAAAGCAGTATATGAGAACATGGTTGAATTTTCTTTAGCTTATCTAAAGGAAATTTTAAGAACAAAGTGACAATTGCAGAAAAATATTGATGGCCCATCTGCTATAATATTTTTCTTGTCTATGCTTATTTTAAGAAAACAAGCTGCAAAAATTAGAAACCCTCCCTTTATGCTTTTAATGAACTGTGAAAAATTTTAAGAACAAAGTGACAAAATAAACATTTATTAGTACTTTTGTGTTAAGAACTGAATAACCAAAACCAAAAACCAGAAACGTAATTGATACCAAGCAGGCACCGAAAATAGTAATATAAACAAAACTTACCATGACTCAAACTCCTCATGGGATTGGAAAATATCAGGCAAAATGAAATTCAACAGCGACCAAAGCTCAGCCAAATTGTTCTGGAGAGGTGTCCCAGTTAAAAGAAGCTTATTTTCCATAGGCAAGCGTTTCAATTCCTTCATCAATTTGCATTTTGAGTTCTTTAGCCGGTGCCCCTTCAAGAAATTTAAAAACCAATAGTCATCAATCTTGTAGAAAGAGGAGGGAATAAAGGGTATAAGAAAAGCTCTAAAGGAAATTGAAGAAGAATCAGTGTCATTAAGCTTAAAACATTTTCAAGCACAAAGATCTTTAGGGACTAGATAAGATGTCAAATGCAAGTGTGGGCTTTGATTAAGTAAAGCACAGATCTTCAAAATAGCATGGGAAATTAACAACAGTAAATGCCAAACAATTTGAGGTCCTTATAGTAGCAAGGAAACAGCATGTTATTTGGTTAATGATGAGTCTCATAGTTTCATAAAGTTTTGGGGCCAGTCCGGCATTTATATTTCTATCCAGATTTTAATGAAATCCAAGTCCAAAATGTGAAGTGAAACTGTAGTTAATCAACAGAAGGCAAAATCAGGAATACACATGTAATAGAAGACTTTCAAACAAATTCATACACAAATGCATGAGCTTACACATATAATGGCAGATCATATATTCATGGTACAATAAAACATAACTAGAGAGAATACATATGAGTACTCAATGACTAATCAAAACAAATGTTCATTGGAGATCCAAATTAGTTCACTTATGCATAGTTTTAGAAAGAACGATAAAACCTCTTTTAGCCTTAGCTGCTTTAAGCAAATGAATGCCTTTCAAAAACAGAACATTTAGGGACAGTGACTTCATCAGGTACCTTGAACTATACATTTAAAGCATGTTTATAGCATTTCTTCACGTGCCTTGCACTTTGCCTTTTAAGCATGTCTAGACTCAGTTTTGAAGATAGACTTAGTTCTTGTAGGGTCAAAAAAATCCATAAACACTCACATAAACACTCACCTCATCAACCACAACATATTTCCAATTGTAATGTCTCAAATACTTTTTTGCATCAAATAATGCGATCTCATAAGAAGTGACAATTATGGGAAACTTTGAGCCAATAGATCTAGGCATGGATTTTCTCCTAATCTCATCCCTTCGTTTCCTGTCGCCATGGTAGATAATTGCATTCATAGAGGGAGCAAACCTACTTGAACAAATTCAAAAGTCAAATTAAATTCCATAAAACAAGTCTCAACCCATATCAGCTCACGTTAAAAAACAAGTCTAAAACTTACCTTGAAAACTCATTTACCCAATTTGATAGAGTAGAAAGAGGAGCAATTATTAAATAAGGGCCATCTAAGCCATTTCCCTTTAGATGTGCAAGAAAACCAATTGTTTGAATAGTCTTTCCAAGCCCCATTTGATCAGCAAGGATTCCATTGAGCCCATTTTGCCATAAGGAAATCAACCATTTCACACCTTTAATTTGATAAGACTTTAACATTCCCCCAGTCAACAAAGGTACTAGTTCTCTTTGTTCTTTCTCAAGTCTTTCTTCCTTGGTCAGATTTGCATCTTCTGTCTTTTCAACTTCTCTAGATCTTGTCAGCATAGCAGCAACTGCCCTTGTGGCCTTCCTCTAAACACATGTCAAGCATTTTTAATGATGCAAATATTAATGCAGTCTTAGACTGCATCTGTATTTTCATAGTAAAAAACACAAGCAAACAGCATTATGCAATGTTTATTACATACATTTAGGACAACTAATCAAGTATAATGTAGGTGGAAAGAATCGATCATGAACAGTTCAATTTAACTTGGCTTTACCTGGCTCAACAACTTAATTAACACATCACCATTGCAAATCCAATTAATTCCTATCTTTTATAAAAAACTATCACTTTCAGTTCCAAATCCTTTTAAAGACGCTTTTAAAGCATCAACACTCTTATGTTTGGCAAGCCTGAGTAGTTTAACCGATTTTAACAATTATAAATCTTATATAGTTTCCTATACCTTCCCACTTTTGCCTTTTGTAATCATCTTTGACAGGTATTCTAATACTCTTAAATGTTTTTCTTATTAATAAGCAACACCCCTTAACACCAATAATAAGTGCTCGTAGCATCTCATATACAAAATTATCAGTTGGTTGCTATCATAACTATGTTATGTCAATAACTTTCTGATGTCCCAATTACAATTAACAATTCATAAGTGGCCATACAAGAAATTACATAAGAGCATGTAATAGACATATATATTACAGAGCACACAATGAAATAATTCAAGAACACGAACAAAGAATCATAGGAAGTATTACAGAATTATACTCTGCAGCAGCTTTTCTTTTCCTACCGCGACCTCTCTTTTTCTCAGCAGTCTCAGCCTCTTGCTCCACTCCATTCTAGCAAATACATAGTATATTTCAGAATTTCAGAATAAGTGATAGACAATAATTTCCAACAAAAAAAAAAAGATTCATCTCAAAAAGTGTGTGAGAGAATACATGAGTGATCTCATCCATCTTTTCCAGCAAGAACTCTGTGTAGAGTTGTGTTTGAGTTAGAAGCTCATCTAATTTGGTAAACTGGGTGTCATTTAATTGTGCCTCCTTTGGATTCTTCTCTTGCTCAGCTTCTTCTTTTGCTCGAGCTTCAAACAGCTTAGATTCCTCCTCTTCCATTGTTCTTGATAAAAGAGAGGTATCCCCATTTTTTGCATCAAGAAGAATATGCTTTTCCAATTCAACCACAGTTGTTTCCTTGCACTTCTCCTTCAAATTAAAACCCACAAGAAAAAAAAATCAAAGAAATTAGCTTTTGTTACTAAGATGTATGGATTTTATGGTATAATAATGCAAAAATAATATCACTGTAACTGCTGCGATTTAAAGCAATAAAGTTGAACCACAAGGTGCTAATACTAAGATATTGTCTTTAAGTTAGCAAACACAACGCATTGATCTTGTTCCAAACAAGAACATATGGGCATCAAATCCCACACAAACCAAAAATCCAAAAACAATAATTAAAAAAGACTAAAAGCTTGGAAGAAAAACAAAAAGCAACTTTTTCTTCAAAACCTTCCTTGCGAAAACCAAAGAGAGGCACGAAACATTTCATTTTTATTTTCCAAGAGCCATGCAGCAGTACAAGAAAATGATAAAATTTCTGGAAAATATAGTGAAAGCAAACCTCATCTTCGAGAACTGAAGTGGGTGAATCAGCAGAGGCATCGTTCTTCATTTCACTCTCAACAGCCATTTCTACTCCTAAAAAAAAAAAAAAAAACCATTAACAAATTTAACAGCAAAAAAAAAAAAACCAAATCTACAGAACCGTAAAGGCTACATAACATACAGAGCCCGCCAGTAACTGAGAAAACAAAATTTAAAATCGGAAAGGAAATGGCAAATAAAAAAAAAAAGCAAAATTAGAAGGAAAGTGAGAGGCAGGAGCATTACAGCGAGACGGTAAAAGACGAGACGGAGATGAAAGAATGGAGTAGACAGGACACAGGAGAAAGGGAAATATTGTAATAAATGACCACAACCTTTCTCTTCACAAATTTTCTTATTAGAATATTCTATTCTAGGGTTAAAAAGGCGGGAAAACACACTTTGAAAATTGCCCTCGACATTTGCCCTCAATTACCAGGATTGGGAATCTCTTTGTGATACCAGCACTGCAACGGGGGTTGTGCATTCGGTTTGGGCCATTTTTTGACCGAACCGAACTAGAATTGAATCGAATCGAATCGAATCGATCCAAAAAACTGAACTAAACCGACCAAAAAATCGAATTTTTCAACATGAAAACCGAACAAACCGAATTTTTATAAATATAAATTATTTTTTAATTTTTTGTTATATTATTTTATTATTTAAAAATAAAAAAATATATAAAATTTCAGTTAATTCAGTTAACCGATTTTTTGAGTTTAAAAATCTAACCGAATCGAACCAAAAATTCAATTCAAATTTGTTCAAAAAAATCGAAAATATTAACCAACCAAAATGGAACCGAACTAAATTTGGTCGGTTCAATTTTCGATTTGGTTTGATCAGAAGGATTGCAAACCTCTCCGATGGGCGCTTCTTTTTTTTTTTTTCAATGTTTATGAGTTGAAGAGTAATCTCTTTATTCTAAAGATTATCTTTTACACAATAAAAAGCATATTAAAGAATCTTTAAATATAAAAAGTAAATAAATTTGTACAATTTCAATAGACTTTTAATATTTTTAATTTTTATTTTGCTTTATCCAATAAACATTAATGTTTAATTTTTTTACCCCTTTATTTTTTTCAAGATTTCCCTTTATTTATTTAATTTTTTTCCTCCTTTGTTTTTTATAAGATAAATATCAATTAATATTTTGTATAAGAAATTGAAATATTTTAAAGTGAAGAGTGAAGTTTGACTCTCTACATGTAGAGTGTCAAACCAACTCTCTACTCTAAAATAAAAATATAGAGTGTATTGGAGACTCCTTTTTTGGATTGGCACTTCAAAGTAAAAATTTTGCCCAAATAAAAAGCCTATTGGAGATACTCTAACAAAATTGGATAAATAGTGTTTTTTTTTTTCAATTACATAAATATTCTACCCTTTTATTAATTAAACTTATCAAATGAATTATAATTGTGTTATAATATAATTATTCTTCACGTTTAAAAATTATCAATCTTAACACTCCATCGATTTTATTTAAGAGAAGTATAGGTTGTATTTACTTAGAGAAAATTACTTCAGCTTTCTAGAAAATTTTTCAAAATGAAAACAGAAAATAGAACTTTATATTTACATTGGGTATTTTCACAAAAATCTCACTTGAAAATTGTTTTCACCATTTTAAGAGAAAAGTGTAAAACAAGTTTTTTTTTTTTTTTGGAAAATTTTCCCCATTAAAAATATAAAGTGAAAACACGTTATTTTTATTACAGCATTTTTTCTACGTCTTTTTATCTATTTATTACTTATTACTTCATTGTAGTGTTAGAAGATAAAACAAACTCGACTTTTCAAGCCTTAGATTATCTCTCTACAAGTAAACACATTTTTTGTTTTCAAAAAATAAAAAGTAGTTTTCAATTTATAACAAGTAAACATGTTTTACAAATATTCTATGAACATGAAAAGTTTTCATTTTCTTTGAAAATTGAAAATAAAAACATAAAATAATTTTCTATAAGTAAATACACCCATAACGTGTTGATAGTGAACCCACTTTTTCAATCTTCATAAAAACATTTTGCATGATACTAATAAAATAGTCCTTTTAAGGTTGTTTATACTCAATTTTTAACATTCCATTAAAATGGTCATATGAGAAATATTTCTACCGACAAAATAGAAAATAACCCTAAAAAGGTTATCCACAACGTGCTTTTAGAGTCACAATATTAAACAACCCTAAATCTGATTTTTATTTTTGGAATGTGACAATCCTCTGCCTATAAAAGGCATTTTCTCCAGAATTTTGGGAATTTTTAGGCAATTTTTGAGTTTTTTTTATTTTTGAGATATTTTTTCTCATTTTAGAGAGATTTTCAAGATTATTTTAAATTTAGTCCTCTAATATTTGGACCATGGACCACTTAGGCCCTCAAAACCTTTTTTGAATTAAAGGGCCTCCTAACATTACATTAGTTAGTCCAAACACACATAAATTAACTAATTAGATAATTTATGTGAAAGAAACGTTAGTTTTGAGTAAGTTGTGTTTATTCTGAAATAAATAAATCTAAACCACCATCTTTAATCTTTTTTAAAACTAAAAAAGAGACGAATCTAAACTCTAAGTCTAAGACTAATTACAAAGGCAATCTTTATATTTGTAAAGCTTGTGGTGCTATATTATATTTTTAATGTACTCCCATTCCCACACGAAGCTCTACGCATTATTGAGCTTACTGACCCTTAATCATGAAATGTAATTCTTTTAATGTACTGATAAAATCAATACCAGTAATCCTCACATGTATTGATGAAATTTGTAGTTATTTAATAGTTAATTGTTATTGATGATTAAATAATATCACTCATTAAATAATATCACTAAAGTTGAGTTCTTAAGTACTACATAAGAAAGAGCGTATAATTCTTTTCTTTTGTCTCCTTTTTCTTAATAAAACAAAGGAAAATGTAACTTAAAATGTACCATGAATAGCATGCATGTTACATGGTACAATAACAATATAATTCAAATAAAACTTCAAAATCTTATATAGTAACAACAACAATAACATTTTTAGTTGCCCTAGAATACGAGAAAGCCAAGAGCATAAGAGCAGCCATAATCCCCACTGGAAAGAACATATTGACCTTATGCATGATCAACCTCTCTATTTTGACTTTAACAAATAATTTGATTTTACTAACAAAGTTTGCTAAGCGTTGTAGAGCAAAATTCTCATTAAAAGAAGCTCAAATTAATCTTGAAAGTCCCTTAAGACTTAAACAAAAGACTAGAGCAAAATGGAAAGCATTCCACATTAGTTTCAAGTTAATTCAAGCATAAAGACACGTATCACAAGCAACCCTCATGACCTGAAGCTCAATTCATAAGCTAAAGGATCAAAGAAGATAAAAAAGGAATGAGAAGCTTAGATTGTTCAGGATCTTGAGCTAATCATGAGAAGTGATCCAAACTATGATCCAATAGTTCAGTTCATGACAATGAAGCACTCCTTAAGCTTTCACCATATTGGACTGCTCACGAGTCATGCTCACACTCGTGACCAGCCCGTGAATAGAACAAGAAGATGAATTCTTGAAGAAAACCTAAGAGTTAAAAAAGTTGGACTGCTCACGATCCCTAATCCTGATCTTGAGCAGCATGTAAGGCATCATACCTAAGTAACCAACGACTACTTCTGACAACCCTCCAGGTGCAACGACTATATTTTTATGAATCACAATCATGAGCACCTCCTCAAGACCATGAGCAAGCCCTTTCTTGCAAAAAGCATAATTGCATTAATTGCAACTCCATAGAGGTTGAAGACGAATTGAATGCTCTCTAATAACTCTTTTATGATCTCTAAGTATAAAAATAACTCTTAGAGCTTCATTTAAGAGTTACACACTTTAGTTGTTGAAGAGTTATTAGAGCTTCATTTAATAGTTACACACTTTAGTTGTTGAAGAGTTATTCTTAGCATTCATTAAGCATTCAATATCTTTTCTTATTTTCTTTGTATTCAATTACTCTTTTGAGTGTGGGTTGTGTGTTAGAATTAAGTTTCTTCTTCTATTTTCTAAGGTTAGAAAAAGGGAAGTGAGGACTTATTCTAGTGTAAAAGGTTTAAGTGTTCTCCTATTAAAAACACTTGGGTATTTAGTTAAGAGTAATCCTAAAACTCTTGTTTGTAAGGTTAGAGTTGAGCCTAAAACTCAAACTTATAAAAATCAACTTAAGGGAATTGATTATGGTGATTCAAAAATCCTAACTTGGGAGAGTTAGGTGGAGACGTAAGTTTGTTGGTAAACTAAACTCCTTAAACACATGTGCTCAATCTTCTTAAATCTATTTGTTGCTTTAAATTTTTGTTAATCACATCTTAAATTCTTAAAAGCCCTATTCACCACCCCTATAGGGCTATTACAATTAGTATCAGAGCTTGACTTCTTGGTACTTAATTATAAGAAGAAAAGATCATAGGGAGTGAATCCTTAAACTTTACATCTCTTAGACATTTCTTTGATGGTAGTGACTATCCATATTGGAAGTTTAAGATGGAGTTGTACTTAGATAGTGATCCAGTTAGACTTTGGGATGTTCTTCTAAAGGGTTGGAAACCATCTAAAGCCATAATAGATGATGTTGAAACCACCCTCATAAGAAGTCAATGGTCAAATGATAAAAAAGAAGAGAACTACAAGAATAAGAAGGTCATGATAATCTTGTTTGCCTCTATATCTAGAGAAGAGGGAGGCAAAGTTTAACATTACCAATCCGCAAAAGAAGTGTAGGAGACTCTTGAAAATCATAATAAAGGAAACATACAAATGAGAAGCAAGAAAGTTCAACTTCATGTATATGAGTATGAACTTTTCAAGACAAAGCCACAAGAATCAATAATGGAGATGACAAATCACCTCAACTCCCTTCTGACTACTCTCAAGAAACTTGGAAAACACTTTCCCAAGTAAGAAGTAAACACAAAGATTCTAAAAATTCTACCTAAGAAGGATTGGGAATCTAGAGTTACTTCAATTAAGGAAGCTTATGACCTCTCAACTCTCTTAATCGACATTGTCATTGGGAAGCTTTTTATACATGAGCTTACACTAAAGTAAAGAGAAGATGAGAAAGATGAGAAATAAGAGAAGAAAAAGGGAATTGTATTGAAGGTCATCTAAGAAGCAAATGATTATGAAAGTCATGTTGACTATTGTGAAGATGATGATGAGATAGTTATGATTAACTAGAGGATTCAAGAAGTTCTTGAAAAGAAAAAGCTTCTCAAAGTAAAGAGACAATAAGAAGTTTGAAGGCAAAAAGAACAAGGAGGTTACTTGCTATGAATGCAAGAAACCGAGACTTATAAGGAATGAGTTTCCAAGATTGAAGTTCAAGAACAAAGGAGCGAAGGACAAGAATAGGGCCTTTAAAGCTTCATAGGATGACTCCTCTGAATTAAAAAAAGAAGAGGAGCAATAAGAAGTGACCAACCTTTATTTCAAGGCTCTTTAAGATAAAAATGAGGTACCATCTACTTTTCACTCTTCTTATGATGATTAAATGATGATGATGATGTTGATGATGAGAGCTCTATTATGAGCAAACTCATGCTTAAATACAAAAACTTATACTCTAAGAAAAAGCTTTATAAGCATGGGCTCTCTAACTTGTCCAAGGAATTTGAAAACTTGAAAAATGATTTTTTAAAGCTTGTCGAATCAAATGAAAAACTTGCAAATAATTTGAAAGCTTCTATCTCCTTGAAAGATCAACTCAAGAAAGCTAATGATGAGAATCTTAAGCTTTTCTAAAGAAGTGTTGGTTTTAAAGAATTCTAATTCTAAATTTAAAAAGGGAAAAGAAACTTTAAATAGTCTTCATGATTCCCAAAAACTCTATAGGAACACCCATGGACTTGGATATACAAATGGAATGTCTTCCTCATCATTATCACATATCAAAATTGTTAAAGATTCATGTGATTCTTATCCTTTTACTTATAAACCTATTGAGACTTAAGCTCTCAAGGCTAAATTGTCTCATACACCTAGTGTTAAGGCTAAGTCCTCTAAGACTCAATCTTTCTTGACACAAATGTCTAAGGCACAAGCCAAAAGACCCCAACCTAGACATACTTACATGTACACTAGAAGAAACTCTACAAAGCATGCACTCAATCCCATATCCCTCATCATTATGAATGTATATCTCACATGCATCCTAGAACATAAAATCAAACATGACATTAGTAAGAATGAATTTATGGATGGATTGCCCAAACTCAAGTTCATAAAAGACAAGACTTGTGATGCTTATCAAAAGGGAAAGCAAACTAAGTCATCCTTAAAACTCAAAAATAAAGTGCCCACCTCTAGACCTTTAGAACTTATTCACATGGACTTATTTAGACCAACTAGAGTAGCTAGCTTGGGTGGAATGCATTATGCATTTGTGCTTATTGATGATTACTCTAGATTTACTTAGGTGTGCTTCCTTGCTCATAAGAATGGTACTTTTAAAGCTTTTCAAAATTTTGCTAAAAGAGTTCAAAAAGAAAAAGGTTTTTGCATTTCCTCTATTAGAAGTGATCATGGAACCGAATTTGAAAATGAATTTTTCAAAAATTATTGTGATGAAAATGGAATTTTTCATAACTATTCTTCACCTAGAACTCCACAATAAAATGGAGTTATAGAAAGGAAGAATAAAACTCTAGTAGAGATGGCTAGAACAATGCTCCATGAATATAGCTTGCCACTATATTTTTGGGCAGAAGCCGTCAATACCGCTTGCTATATTATAAATAGAGTTTTCAAAAGACCTCCTTTAAACAAAACCTCTTATGAGCTATGGAACAATTAGAAAACCTAAGATCTAAAATCTAAGAGTGTTCGGTTGCAAATGGTTTATATTAAACACCAAGGATAACCTTGGAAAATTTGATTCAAAAGCCGATGAAGGAATATTTCTAGGCTACTCTACCTCAAGCAAAGCTTATAGAATTTTTAACGAAAGAACTCTAGCGGTTGAAGAGTCCATGCATGTTATTTTTTTATGAATCTAATCCACTTGATCCTAAAAAAGATTTTGTTAGTGTTGACAATGTTGTAGAGGATTTTTATGGAGATGAATATTCAAAAAGTAGATGCCAACAAACCTTTAGAAAATTGATGAACCTAACAGAAAAGAGGATGGGGAGATTAATCAACCCACCTTGAAGGATGAACTACCAAAAGAGTGGCACTTCAAGAAAGCTTACCCACAAGACCTCATCATTGGTGACACTTGAAAAGGGGTAACTACTATATCTCATTTTAAGTCCTTAGTAAATTTAGCCTTCATCTCTCAAATTAAACCTAAATATATTGATGATGTTTATGTGATAAGTTTTGGGTCCTTGCCATGCAAGAAGAACTCAATCAATTTGAGAGAAATAAAGTGTGAAACTTATTTCCTAGACCTAAACATCATCCTATTATAGGCACCAAATGGGTGTTTAAAAATAAAATGAATGAATAAAGTATCATAAGTAGGAACAAAGCTAGGTTAGTAGCTAAAGGTTATAATCAAGAGGAAGGCATTAATTATGATGAAAGTTTTACCCCCGTTGCAAGTTATAAGCTATTAAAATGTTGTTTGCATTTACATCTTACATAAATTTTAAGTTTTATCAAATATTAGCCACTTCATTTTGGGATCCGCACGAACATGTGTTCTTCTTCAATAACCTCAAATTATGCCCTCTATATGAAGAATTCAATGCTATAGTAAGTCGAACTCCTACCAAATCCGAGGAAGCAATCTTCATTAACCAAACTGTTGAATATCCAAGATTGTGTTCAATGCTTCTCGACTTAAGCCTAGATAACCTGGACAAACTAGTCACACTAGAAAGACGACTAATCCCTATTCAACTCTCGGGTGCCTGCAATACCAAGATGTTAGGAATCCAGTTGTGGCACTTAGACATCCAATGCTAAGTGGAGTAAATTACAAAAAATTTCATAATCCACAACCCTAGATCTAATCCAGCATTCCATAGCCCAAGATCCAATTTACAATCAACACACAACTAATGCATAAACATCAATGGAAATCAATAAGTTGCGGAATTACTTACCAATTTCCATGAGTTTGGTGAAGACCACATGTAATCTACTACAATGGATGTCCACCATGATTCATCCCATGAATCATCCTCTTGGAGCTCCCCACATGTGAAGCCTCTAGCTTGAAACACCAA